>JARJDS010043253.1:0-42495 GCA_030264155.1 Atheta pasadenae
AGAGTAATTGGGGTGCTTTTTGTGTAATTATTCTGGGTGGAATTAAAATTATTCGAAAAAAAGTTTTACCATATAACCATATAATTTTGAAATTTTGAATTATTAATTGAAAAAAACAACTTTGAAGTTAAATAACTTAGAAACTAATAAAGATTATTTAATTTTGTTTTCAGATATGGATAAAGTAGCTTGTTAAGGGTATTTGGTTTGTTTTTTGTGTAAATATACTGGGTGGTATTAAAATTATTAGCAATAAAGTAACATGGTAAATTTTGAAACTTTGGATTTTTAATTGAAAAATCAACTTTAAAGTTAAATAACATAAAAACTAATTGAGATTTTCAAATTTTGTTTTCAAATATTGATAAAGCTGTTTATATGGATTATTTCTAGTAAATTTTATGTGATTATACAGGGTGCTGGTCAAATTATGAACAAAAATGATGTAAATTTCACAATAAATTTATAGTTTTATTTGTAAAAATCAATTTTAAAATTAAATAACATAAAGAACAATTAAGATATTTTCATTTTGTTGATAAATATTGATAAAGTAATTGATAATTATAGTTTAGGTAATTAAACTGGGTGATGGATAATTAAACTATCATGAAATTTGTAACTTTCATTAAAAAAATACACTAAAAATCTAACTTTGAAGGTTAAAAAGCTTAAAATAAAATACTTAAACAATAATTTCATTGTTAAATTTAATTAGAAATAAAAAAGTATCTTTTTAACTAATACTGAAAAATTAAAAACAATAATTAGAACAATTTGGCTAGGAGTTATTGCCATTTTCCTGCTTCATGTTTTAAAAGAAAAACTAAAATATTGACCAATTTTAAGGACTCAAATAAAATATTTAAGGGATGATTAAAAAATTAAACTTAGATAAAAATAAAAGAACAACTCTTCATCTACCATAATAAAATTACAAAAATGAACAAAAACAGTTAGGACAGGAGTTACAGCTAATTTCCTGCTACATGTTTTTAAAAAATCAAATTATTGCCCAACTTTAAGGGCTCAAATAAAATACTTAAGGGATGAATAAATAATTAAACTTAGATAAAAATAAAAGAACAACTCTTCATCTACCATAATAAAATTGAAAAAATGAACAAAAACAGTTAAGACAGGAGTTACAGCCAATTTCCTGCTTCATGTTTTAAAAATAAAATACTAAAATATTGTCCAAATTTAAGGGCTCAAATAAAATACTTAAGGGATGATTAAAAAATTACACTTACTTAGAAATAAAACACCAACTCTTAAACTATATTTAAAAATATAAAAATCTAAACTAAAACAATTCAGCCAAAAGTTACAGCCAATTTCCTGCAACGTGACATCAACTACCTTTAAATTCCCTTTAAATATAATAAATATAATAAAAATGATCTTAATTTTCTTATTAAAAAACAAATAAATTACTTCCTCTCTAAATTAAAAATAATAATTCCTTAAGTACAGTCACAATCACAGTAATAATGTTATAAAATAATGAAACTAAACTAAAAACAAACAAAATTAAGAAAAAAAAAACAAAGAAAACAAAAAATAATTCTAAGAAATACAAATAAATTTAATTTTTGAATAAAAACACTACAACTTATTAAAGCAACTAATTTTTTTTATCAAAAACAAAAAAATAATACACGTAAATCTTACAAGATCTAAAGACATATTCAATATCGAATGAAATTTAGTCACGAAATCCAATTATTGACTTGACTTGACAAAATCTCGCATCGCATTAGCAACACTGCATGCTTTAATCTCATTCTCAACAAGTACCCACAACAACTACATACACTTAAGACTCTTAAGACTCGGAGGAATCTTAAGATTTACGTATTAACCTAACCTAACCTAACACAATACAATTTTACATCAATAGAAAAACTAGTGGTGCGCAAAAACAAAAAACAAAACAAAAAAAATAACAAACCTAACAAACTCACACAAACAAAACAAAATAAAAAACAACTGAAAAAAACTCATTTCATAAAGTACCTACACATAATAAAACAAAAAACAAAAAATAACAAAAGAAAACAGACCAAAAAAAAAACAAATGATAAACAATGTTAGTGTAAGACTTCGCTACTATTCGTAAAACAAAACAAACAAAACAAAAGCCACACACCAAATACAAATCATGTGTTGTGTGAGGTTATGTTTGGCATTATGTATTATGAGTTGCCTTTGTTAGGTACAGCTGAAAATTACGACTATTACACACCGCAGCAGGAAAATATATTTTACTGGCATAAGTACAAAGTACTCGTGGAACTAGTTGTGCCTTAACATGTAACATAAAATGTAAAACGTTCAAACGTAGTAGGTAATTGTGTTTGTGTTCAGCAGGACGCAGCAGGAGAAAATCAACGGGCCGCGCCGTTAGCCAGCCAATAGGAGAACGTCACGCCCGTTATTCAACAGTCCTACCTTCGTTCGCAGCGACGCGCTCCACCCTCACCGAACGCTGCAGACGAGTAAAAAACTTCCTGCTGAATACTCACACAACCAAAACGATATGAATAAATGCATTTAAGTTTAAGTTTAGGTTTTCGTAATAAACAAATGATAACTTTAAAGATACAATTTAAAAAAAAAACAAAACAAAAAACAAAACACAACTTTTGTTTGTAACGTAACAGCAAAAAACAAATGAAAAACAAATAAAAAAACAAAAACAATTTAATCAATTTAAAAAGAAACAAATGCAATGCTCGAACTGGAAAAAAAACAAAATGTTTAGTCTGATGACTGGTGCAATCCTGCTTTGGTCCTGCTGCGTTTAATTGTTAATTTCGAATTAACATTTATGCGGCTAGTTTTTGTTGTGCCTGCTGGCGCTTGCGTTTCTTTTCTTTTTCTTCAACTCTAATCCAAGGCATGCTTAATTCCTGCTGCGCGCACACCGCCAATGTCAACCGCGACAAAAACCGCCATCGACTGCAACCTGCACGCAGAAAAAGTGATTTATGTCGTTGGTGCACTGCATACGAAGACTACTTCGAGAAGAAATAAGGATAATTTAATTAATTAATTAAAAATCACCCAGCAGGAATACATCCACTAAAATATACTTACCTATGTACCTATATGAAAGTAAAAGTATTATTTCTTAATTTGTGTTTTTAATGTCTTTGTTTAGTGATACAAACAAAAACAAAACACAAACAAAACAAAACAAATGAAAAAAACAAAATTTGTTTTCTTCGTTTTGTCGTACCTGTAGATTTTGAAAATAAACAAAATAATGCCATGGTTAAGTTTGTGTTCTGTTCCTGCTGTTCCTGCTATTCCTGCTGTTTCCGGATGCTTTATGGCGTTTCTTCCGCGTTCGGGAGTAAAAAGCACGGCAAGAAGCATCTAATTGAATAATTTTTTTTGTGTGGTAAATCTTCCTGTTCTTCCTGCCGCAACTCCTGCTGGTTAGTTGGCGGTGTCGACGCTTTGGCACCTTAACCTAGGTCAATCGATGTAAAATACCGGCGGCACGACGCGGCGCGTTTTTACCAACCGCCAAAAACGCGCGCCATCGTCGACGTTTTTTTCATCCTGCTGCGATTACGACTCACTGGCTCAACATAAACACACTCTGCAGTAATACAGCAATGACATAACGCACCGAATATTCATCCAAACAAACCAAAAAACAAAATACAACTAAAAAACAAACAAAAAACAAAACAACGTCGTTTATTAGTTAGTTCAATTTCCCCCAAAAAATAAACAAATTTTGTTTTTTTTTATTTAGTGTTAGTAGTTAGTATTTCGTTAGTGTTTTGTTATATTTGTTACGTTTGTGTTTAAGGAGGAGTGTCCGTAGAAGAAGGCACTGCCCGCAGGATGCCCCACCGCGCGCTGGCGCACCGACCTGCTGTGTACATACACACTTCACCACCACACACACTCACAATCACCAAACAGCAAACATTCATTTGTTATATTTCACCAGCATTAGATGGTTATAGCTGGCATTTGTTTCTTGTTATTTCTCTATCGCTGTGTGTTTGTTGCGTTCAATTGTTTCATGTCCAAACGCCTCTAGTTTTAATTTAGTGTGAGTGTTTTGTTTCTGTTTGTGTTTCGATGTGTGGGTTTGACTTGCGCAGCAAGCCGAGAAACAGTTGAAGCACGCAGAGTGTTTCTCTCTCTCCCTTTTCGTGCGCGTTCCGGCGCAGGCTAGTCAGGAGGCTAGTCGACGCACGGCTGTAGTGTTGGTAGGATAACGACCGTGGTGTGTGCTCCTGCTGCACTGCAGCGCATCGTCTTCGTGGGTCGAAAAACGGCGACGAATTTTTAGACAAAAAGTGTGTGATCAACAACCAAGAATTAAAAAAAAAACAAAACAAAAAATATCGCATTGTATTGAAGTGTTGTGGTGACAAATAAAAACAAAACACAAACAAAGCAACAATTCGGGTGGAAAATAACAGGAAAATTCGGTGATTGTGGTGTGCAAGGATTCAAGGATATTGCGTTCAGGAAAATCGAGTGTGAAGGAAAACTGTGGAAAACTTCAATTATAAAAATTATAAACAAAGTTGTTAGTTAAGGATAATTTAATTATCAATTAAATTCAAGTTTTAATTAAAGTAATTAATTGATAAGAGTAAATACAGTAAGTGACTTTGGTGTGACTTAAGTGAAGTGTTTGGTGAATTTTTGAAAAACAAGTGTGGTTTTTACCTCGTGGTTGAAAAAGGTTAGTTTTGTTTGTTAGAAGTTGAAACGTTGAAGCCAGTTAGTTGATGATAAGATAAAGATTTGCGCATGTTTTTTGACTTTTACTTAACATTGCTTCACATCACTTCACTTTATTTTATTTCTTTCGTTGAGTTTAGTTTAGTTTAGTTTATTTGAATTTGTATGTTTTGTTCATTTGTTTTTCGTTTGTTTTTTGTGTTTTGTTTTTTCTGTTCGCGATGTTTGCGATGTTGTTTTTCTGTTGAGTAGTTTGTGATATTTGTGTTTTGTTTTTTTGTTTATCAACGTGAACACACGAATACCTAAACATTCGTTTGTTTTCTTTGGAAAGTTTTTGTTTTATGTAATTAAAAATATTCATTTGTTTTTGTTTCTTTTTTTGTTTGTTTTGTTTGTTGTTCATTTGTTTTACTGATTTACAAATAACTAATAACTTTACTAACTATTACTGTCTTGTTGTTATTTGTTATACTTTTTTCTGTTAATATTTTCCATGTTTGGTTTCCTTTTTGTTTTTGTTTTGTTGCCTTTGATGGTGTTGGTGTTGAAGATGTTGTTGAAGTAATTTGGTAGCATTCGTTTTGGTTGGTGTTTCGTGTTTTCTGTGTTTTAGTTCTTTGTTTTTTTTTTGTTTTTTTTTGTTTTGTTTTTTTGTTTTTTTGTTTTATTTTGTTTTGTTTTGTTTGGGGTCTTAGTTTAATGTAGTGTAGAATTGTATCTTAAGTTCTTCAGTTGTTCAGTTGTTTAGTTTTGTTACTGTCACGAATGTTTTGTGTGTGTGTGTGTGTGTGTGTGTGTGTGGGCTTGTGCGTGATGCGAGACTTGAATGAAACAGCACAAACCGAACCCGAATTTTGGATTTCTTGGGATGTGGTAATACGCCGGCGGTACGACCGGCGGCAGGTTGTGCCACGGATATACGGCTACTGCGGCTACTGTTACTGCTACTGTTAATGTAATGCTCTTGATGGTTGATGATGCTCTAGTGTTGCTCTTGTTTTTAGGTACTTTTTCGAGTTTTTTTTGTTTTTCTGTTTTTTGTTTTTTGTTTTTTTGGTTGTTTTGTTTTGTTTTTTGTTTTTTTGGTTGTTTTGTTTTGTTTTGTCTTTGGTGATTAGTATGTTTTTTTAAAAGTTTTTTTCTCACTTTAATAATTTTAGTGGTTAGTGGTTTAAGGGTTTATTTGGTTTTATGGTAAATTAATTTTAGGTTGTGATTTATGGTTAGGAGTTAGGTTTTTCCTAATCAGGCATTGATATCACTGTTAAGAGTTTTTTTGGCAAACAACTTGCTGTTTTGAAATGCAAATTACGGAAAATCTAGAAAAGATACTAGGATTTTTTTGACATATACTATTAAAGGGATAGTTAAAGTTAATTTTTGTTTTTTAATTTTTAGAATCGGGTAGTAAGTTATTTAGTTATGGATGTTTGAAGTTTGGTTATTGAAGAAATGTAATAAATTTTGGGGATAGGAACTTAAAATTTTGAATTGTTCATAACTTTTATAATTTTTGTTCTAAATTAATGAATTAACTTTTCGTTTAAGGTTTATTAAGTATACTTTTTGATGTAGTTTACAGAATTTGGTAAAATGTTGTTAAAGTGCTTTATTTTTTGAGATGTATGTGTTGGAAAATTTTAGACATTAAAATTTGTGTTTTAAAACACATAATTTTCAAATGTATAGTACGGAAAGACTATAAAAGTTACAACTTTTTTGTTGACATATATAAATAAAAGGATAGTTATAGAATGTTTTTGTTTTTTAGTTTTTATAATCGGACAATAGGTTATTTAGTTATGGATGTTTGAAGTTTTGTTATTAAAGAAATGTAATAATTTTGGAGATAAGAACATAAAATTTTGAATTGTTTATAACATTTATAATTTTTATTCAAAATTAATGAATTAACTTTTAGTTTAAAGTTTGTTAAGTATACTTTTTGATATATTTAACAGAATTTGGTAAAATGTTGTTAAAGTGCGTTATTTTTTTAGATGTATGTGTTGGAAAATTTTGAACATTCAAATTTGTGACTTAAAACACATAATTTTCAAATGTAAAGTACGGAAAGGCTATAAAAGTTACAACTTTTTTGTTAACATATATAAATAAAGGGATAGTTATATATTCATACCGGTTTTTAGTTTTTAAAATCGGATAATAAGTTATTTAGTTATGGATGTTTGAAGTTTAGTTATTAAAGAAATGCAAATAATTTTGGAGATAAGAACATACAATTTTGAATTGTTCATAACTTTTATAATTTTTATTCAAAATTAATGAATTAACTTTTATTTTAAAGTATATTAACTATACTCTCTGATATATATTAAAGAATTTGGTTAAATATTGTTAAAGTGCTTTATTTTTTGAATGTATGTGTTAGAAAATTTTAAACATTCCAATTTGTGTCTTAAAACACTTAATTTTCTAATCTAAAGTACGGAAAGGCTTTAAAATTTACAACTTTTTTGTTTACATATTTAAATAAAGGGATAGATATATATTCATTTCGGTTTTAAGTTTTTAAAATCGGATAATAAGTTATTTAGTTATGGATGTTTGAAGTTTGGTTATTAAAGAATTGAATTAAATTGTGATGACAAGAACATAAAATTTTGAATTGTTTATAACTTTTATAATTTTTATTCAAAACTAATGAATTAACTTTTAGTTTAAAGCATATTAACTATATTCTTTTATATATATTAAAAAGTTTGATTAAATGTTGTTACAGTGCTTTATTTTTTGATTAAATATATAAAACAGATTTTTTGGATCACACATAAAAGTTTTGAAACACTTAATTTTCAAATTCAAAATACGGAAAAACTATAAAACTGACAACTTTGTTGTTAACAAATCTTAATAAAGGATTAGTTAAACATTCAGTCAATTTTTTAATTTTTCAAATCGAACGATAAATTAATTATTTATTGCAGTTTAAACTTAAAATCATTTCGTTTTATTTTTTACTTAATCGACAAAATTCAAATGTATTTTGTTTAATTATTATTTAATGTTGCTGGCTACCGTTTGATGGTGTGGTTCGTGATTTAAACGATTTAAAGTGACTTAAGTGAGTTGAGTTGTGAGTTGTACTGAGTACTGAGACTACTGCCTGTAATTACGCAAAGATTGCTTTACTTTGTTTTGGTTTATTTGAAACACGAAGGACGAAACTATACAGCTTCTGAAGTCTAAGATTATTTATTACTACTGGTATATTGCTAGTAAGTAATAACTGATAGTTTAATGAAATAATTGTTGTGTAATTATGTAAGACATGCGCGAAATACGTGGATATTGTGGATATTACATTTAATTTGTGTTCAGTTTTTAGGAAAATGTACTTATAACAAGTAGTAGCAATATTATTAATAATTTTTATTAAATTGATCTTGAAAGTTCAATTTATCCTTAATACAATGACGTTTGATCGAATTTGTTATCTGGTTTAGTGTAAAAGTTATTTTGATTTAAAAATTTTGAGAATTATTTTAAAACTTGCAGTAAAACTTAAAAAAAAAAACAGAAAATTTTAAAATAATTATCAAATAAAATCTGTTACAGTTATTGAAATGAATCTTTTTGCAAATTAAAAAGGATTAGTTATAGATTATTTTGTTTTTTTGTTAATAACTTTATCTATATTATTACTTAAGTTACAAGCTGTTAAAGTTGGATAATAATGAAATATTTAAAAACATTTTTAGTAAAACATCAGAAAACGTAACATTTTTAAATAACTGTCAGTTAAAAACTGTTAAAGATAATTATTTAAATTTTTCACTAAATAATTAAGGAATAGTTATACTTTATTTTGGTTGTTTGTTTGTAACTTTATCTTTATTATTAATAAAGTTACAGCTTGTCAAAGTTGAATAATCCCAAAGATATTTGAATTATTAGTATGAAAACATTAAAAAAAACACAACATTTTTAAATAATTATCATTTACAAACTATTAAAGTTATTGAAATGAATCTTTTTGCAAATTAAAAAGGATTATTTATAGTTTATTATGTTTTTTTGTTAATAACTTTATCTTTATTATTACTCAAGTTACAAGTTGTCAAAGTTAGATAATAATGAAATATTTAAAAACATTTTTAGTAAAATATCAGAAAACATAATATTTTTAAATAACTGTCAATTCAAAACTATAAAAGATAATTATTTAAATTTTTCACTGAATAATTAAGGAATAGTTATACTTTATTTGGGTTGTTTGTTTGTAACTTTATCTTTAATATTTTTAAAGTTATAGCTTGTCAAAGTTGAATAATCCTAAAGATATTTAAATTATTTGTATGAAAACATTAAAAAAAAACACTAAATGTTTAAATAATTATCAATTAAAAACTGTTACAGTTATTGAAATGAATCTTTTTGCAAAATAAAAAGGATTAGTTATAGTTTCTTTTATTTTTTTGTTGATAACTTTATCTTTATTATTACTTAAGTTACAACCTGTCAAAGTTGGATAATAATGAAATATTCAGAATCAATTTTTAGCAAAACATAACAAAAACATAAAATTTTAAAATAACTGTCAGTTAAAAACTAAAAAAGATAATTACTTAATTCTTTTATTAAACAATTAAGAAATAGTTATACTTTATAAGGGTTGCTTGTTTGTAATTTTGTTTTTAATATTAATAAAGTTACAGCTTGTCAAAGTTGAATAATCCTAAAGATATTTAAATTATTTGTATGAAAACATTTAAAAAAACACAAAATGTTTAAATCATTGTCAATTAAAAACTGTTACAGTTATTGAAATGAATCTTTCTGCAAATTAAAAAGGATTAGTTATAGTTTATTATGTTTTTTTGTTAATAACTTTATCTTTATTATTACTTAAGTTACAACCTGCCAAAGTTGGATAATAATGAAATATTCAGAATCAATTTTTAGCAAAACATAAAAAAACATAAAATTTTAAAATAACTGTCAGTAAAAAACTAAAAAAGATAATTACTTAATTCTTTTATTAAACAATTAAGGAATAGTTATACTTTATAAGGGTTGCTTGTTTGTAACTTTATCATTATTATTAATAAAGTTACAGCTTGTCAAAGTTGAATAATCCCAAAGATATTTAAATTATTGTAGTAAAACATAAAAAAAACACGAAATGTTTAATTAATTATCAATTAAAAACTGTTACAGTTATTGAAATGAATCTTTCTGCAAATTAAAAAGGATTAGTTATAGTTTCTTCTATTTTTTTGTTCATAACTTTATCTTTATTATTACTAAAGTTACAACCTGTCAAAGTTGCATAAAAATAAAAAAATGTCAAATAAACAAAACATAAAACAGGAAGCGCAATGTTTAATCCGCGACTGCAACACAAACAAATTGTTCAAGATTATAATAAATAAACAAACAGAAACAAGTGTTGGAACCATAATAAGTTTTTCTTGAGTATAAATAAAGTCATTAAGTGTAAATAAACAAATTAAACTAATAAACTATGAAATGATGTAATTTGTCATGTTTCCTGTCTTTGAACTTTTATAACCTTTATAAACTTTATAAATTTTATAAACAAACAAAATTTAATTAATAAATAACTTAATTAAAAAAAAACTTACAATAAAACACAAAAAACTAGAAAGAAAAGGAAGAAGAAGAAAATATTAATTTTGTGATTTGTGTGTTACAGGACTAATTAAAAATTAATCAACCAAAATGTATCCGTGGTATCGCGACTCCGTCGGCGGGCAGTTGGGGCAGCTCTGCGGGCCGATGGCCACCACCATCAAGACGGAGAACGGCTACAGCAGTGATTGCATGCTTGCATTAGATTATGCTGCACAAAGCAAGGTAAGTTCTTTCCTAACTAAAAGGGTTAAAAAGGGGATGAGTTCCAGGGTATACGTAACAATGATTTTATAAGATTTAAATAAATTAGTAATCAAAACAGGATGTGGATGTGTGATCCTAAATAAATATCACCGTTTTTATTTGAAGGGTTGGTTAATTTATGATTTGATTTTCAAACATTCAATTGTTTGTTTGTTTGGAAACAAAAGAAAATCAACTCGATTTGACTCTACTCGTTTTTGTTTTTTTGTTTTTTGTTTCTCATGTTTGTTATTTCTTTCTTCAATTGTTTTCCTAGTTTAGTAAATAACAAACAAATGAGCAAAAAACAAATGAAGAAAAACAAAAGCAACTACTGCTAAATTTGTCGATAAAAATGTTGGAAATTGTTGGAATGCAAATGACATCGCCACGTTCTTTGCGAACTGAAAATTTTCTTTCTTTTTTTTCCTGCTTCTGTTTTTGTTTTTGTTTCTGTAATGTTGTCTTCTGTCACAAAACACGCATTCAAACACGGTCTACGTGCTTGAGTACAAATGCGCCATATTCATTCAATCATTTACTTATACTTTACTTACCGAAGGAAAACTGTTGAGATCGCGTCAGTTTGAGATGAAGATCTGAAGAAATGTGGAGACGATGCTGGCTTGTGCCATATTAGCATTGTGGTATTTTGTTTGCACAACTATTTCGTGCAGATATCCAACGCCACTATGCCAATAAAGTCAAAGAATGACAAATCTCTGCGTGAATTACAAAAAAACAATTGAATAGTAAAGAGAAACAAGAAATACATTTTTTGAATGTGAAAATGTTTGTGAAACACAAAATGTTTAATTAATTGTTAATTGAAAACTAATAGTTAGAATTAAATGAGTTTTATTAGAGGTTGTTAAGGATTAGTTGTGGTTTATTTTATTTTTTTGTTTATAATTTTATTTTTGTTATTAACTAAGTTATAGCAAGTCAAAGTTTGATATTAATAAAAATAAAATGATTAAAATTTTTAGTAAAACGGTGAAAACACAAAATTTTGAAATAGCTGTTAATTAAAAACTAGTAAAGATGATACAATGAATCTTAATATAAATTATTAAGGATTAGTTCTAGTTTATTTTATTTTTTTGTTTATAATTTTATCATTATTATTAACAAAGTTATAGCGTGTCAAAGTTTGATATTTATAAAATAAAATGATAAAAATTTTTAGTAAAACGGTAAAAACACAAAGTTTTTAAATAGCTGTCAATCAAAAACTAGTAAAGATAATAAAATCAATCTTGATATAAATTATTAAGGATTAGTTGTGGTTTTTTTATTTTTTTTTTTATAATTTTATCTTTATTATTAACAACGTTACAGCGTGTCAAAGTTTGGTATTTATAAAATACAATGATTAAAATCTTTAGTAAAACGGTAAAAACACAAAATTTTTAAATAGCTGTCAATTAAAAACTAGTAAAGATAATAAAATGATTCTTGATATAAATTATTAAGGAATAGTTCTAGTTTATTTTATTTTTTTGTTTATAATTTTCTCATTATTATTACTTAAGTTATAGGGTGTCAAAGTTTGATATTTATAAAATAAAACGATTAAAATTGTTAGTAAAACTTGAAAAACACTAAGTTTTTAAATAGCTGTCAATCAAAAACTAGTAAAGATAATAAAATGAATCTTAATATAAATTATTAAGGAATAGTTCTAGTTTATTTTATTTTTTAGTTTATAATTTTATCATTATTATTACTTAAGTTATAGCGTGTCAAAGTTTGATATTAATAAAATAAAGTGATAAATTTTTTTAGTAAAACGGTAAAAACACAAAGTTTTTAAATAGCTGTCAATTAAAAACTAAAAAAGATAATCCTTTAAATTTTTCACAATACAATTAAGGAATAGTTATACTTTATTCTAGTTAATTGTTTATAATGTTATCTTAAATATTAATCAAGTTACACCCTGTCAAAGTCAGGCAACAACAAAAATCTTTGAATTCTTATTTGTAAAACTGAAAGAAAACACAAATATTTAAAATAACCGCCAATTAAAAACTAATTAAGATAATAAATTAAATCTTTCACAAAATCATTAACCATTAGTCACACTTTATCTTAAATTCTTATTTATAACTTTATCTTTAACAACAATAAAGTTACAGTGAGTCAAAGTAACAAAAATTTTAATTGAAAATTGAAAATTGAAATGAAAAAAAAACAAATGATTTTAGTTCTTAATTGAATTTGAAATTCAATTGCAAGTAAAATAAAGTTAAATGTAAAGACATCTTCATTATTTAATTAATTAATTAATGGCACAATTGATTGCAATCGCTGTGATGTAATGTTTTGTACGAAAAACAAGTGAACACACAACTTTATTTGTAATGTTTGTCTTTTGTTTGTTTTTTCTTGATTTGTTTGTGTTTTGTTTTGTTTTGTGTGTTGACTATACAAAACCAGTGGATAATGCGTCGTCGTAGGACATTCATCTTGTTCTCTTGGATTTCCAATCTGACCACCGCGATCGCCAGCATCCTCAGCGTCGAGTTGAACGATTTACAAGTTGTCGCGAATTAGAATATCGCCGCCAACGATCTGACGATGGGGACATGTGGTTGTGTTCGGGGTTTGACTTTGGGATTTCCGATGGAAATCTTTTAATCTTGCTGAATCGTTTGTGTTGTGACCGTTTAATTCTCTCTCGACATCGATGCTCGCTTTACTTCGGTTTACTCTGGTTTTACTTTGGTTTGTTATACTTTGGTTGTGAAGAAGATCGCAAAGCGATTAACGCGGGTGTGCGAGATGCCGCCCTGCGATAAGGCGCAATAAATCACCCGCCGCCCGCGCGCGAGAGCCCGAAGCCGACAATCCCGCTGAGAAAACGAGATTTTTATTTATAGACGATGAACAAGATCAGATGAGACACTAGACACACTCTAGTGTCTTCGATGGTAGTGTGTGGTGTTTGAAATATTAAGATATTAGGATATTAGGATAAAAAAGATATAAATTTTATTGTTTTGTTGTTGCTTTTAGTTTTTGAACAAAATTTTAATAGAAAAATGTGAAATTTTTTTGTTTTATAATTTTTGATTGCTTGTTGCTTGAAAAGTATTAGGGGTAGAGGGTTTATTGAAAAAAGAGTTTTGTAGAGGGTTAATTGAACTTTCAATTAGTTTTTTTTTAGGGTTTTATGATTTTTAGTTTAGGAGTTATGAGTTGTTAAAGTTGAACTTAAATTTTTTAGCAATATTTTTCTGATTATTGACATAAAATGTTGTAATTGCTGTCAATTTAAGAATAATTAAGATTTGGAGTTATAGTTTTTATTTGTTTATTAAGAATTAGTTGTACTTTATTCTGTTTTTTTGTTTATAACTTTATCTTTATTATTACTTGAGTTATAGCCTGTCAAAGTTGGAATAAAAATAAATAAAAATTCAAATTTTTAGTAAAACGGAAAAAACACAAGTTTTTTAAATAGCTGTCATTTAAAAACAATAAAAGATAATTGTTTAAACTTTTTACTAAACAATTAAGGAATAGGTATACTTTATTCTGGTTGTTTGTTTGTAAATTTATTTTGGATATTAATTAAGTTATAGCTTGTCAAAGTTGGGTTATAATAAAATAAAAATTTAAATTTTTAGTAAAAACACAAAATTTTTAAATAGCTGTCAGTTAAAAACTATAAAAGATAATTGTTTAAATTTTTTACTAAACTATAAAGGAATAGTTATACTTTATTCTGTTTTTTTGTTTGTTACTTAATTTTTAATAATAATAAAGTTACAGCTTGTCAAAATTAGGTAACAACGAAAATATTTGAATTATGATTTGTGAAACTTAAAGAAAACACAAATATTTTAAATACCTCTCAATTAAAAACTAATTAAGATAATAAATTCAATCTTTCACACAATTGTTAATCATTAGTCATACTTTTTTTTCTTTTTTTATTTATAACTTTATCTTTAATAACAATTAAGTTACAGAGAGTCAAATTAACAAATCATTACAAACGCGAATTAATTTATGCAATTGCAATGTATTGCTCAATAATTTGATAATAAAATTTTAATTCTGTCATTTTATACCCATAAACATATTTTATAATGAATGTGATGATGTTCGTAAAGAAAAATTACGAGTAATAATTATCGCGTGTGTTTGAACGCGCAAACGGGTTGTGCACGCACGCAAACTGTTAATGAACTTGATGATTAATATATATTCTATCGTTCTATTCTTATATTGATGCACACAACATGACAATCAACTATTAAAATCAACTTGTGAGTGTTGAAACAACCATAATATTATTAGTATCATTGAATTATTTACAGTTTACGCAAATTGTTCATTTGGTACCTTCATGAAAATCAAAATCGGAAATTTTTTAAAACGGCGTAGATTTTATAATTACATTGTGTATAATTTGATTTTATTAGGGTTTATAGAATATTAACTGTACTTTTATTTGGTGTTTTGTTCATATTTTTATCTGTGATAGTTTAAAAGTTATAAGGCGTTAAAGTTAACATTTAAGAAATAAATTTTAAGTCAAAGTATAAAAATTACTATTTCTTTTATGTTTGAGTATTATTGCAAAAGTATTATTGATAAATTATTTATATTTAGTCTATTTATAGATTATTAGTTGTACTTTAATTTGCTTTTAACAATAAATTGTTATTGTTATTATTTACAAAGTTACAGCGAGTTAAAGTACAAATATGTAAAATGAGGGAGGTTAAAGTTAACAAAAACACATAAACTTTAATAAATCATAAAATAAAAACTAAGAATGATAAATTATTATGTCTTATATTAAATTTTAAAATATAAACTAAAAATTATTATAAAATTAAATTTATTAATTTATCATTAATATTAACAAAGTTATAAGGTCTCAAAGTTTTAATTTTAAAATTAAAATTTTGTGGTGTAAAAATTATTTTTTTTTTAATTACCTACCAATTAAAGAGTATTAAAGATAACATATTGATTTTTCTATTAATTTATAGATTATTAGTTATACTTTTAGTAGTTTTTTTAAACAAATTTTTATTATTATTATTAACAAAGTTACAGCGAGTTAAAATAGTAAAAGTAAACACGAAAATTTGTAATTTAAATTTAAAAAAAAAACACAAAAACTTTAAAAAATCATAAAATAAAAACTAATAATTTTAGATTATTTTACTTTATATTATTTAATAGATAAGAAACAAAATTTTATTATAAAATTTTCCCCTTTAATGTAACTATGTTATTAACAAAGTTATAGAGTGTCAAAGTGAAAATTTTAAAACAAAATACAATTTGTGGTGTAAAAATTCCTTTTTTTTAAAATTACCTACCAATTAAAGAGTATTAAAGATAAAATATTTATTTTTTTAGCAATTTATAGATTATTAGTTATACTTTCATTTGTTTTTTAAAACAAGTTTTTATAATTATTATTAACCAAATTACAGCGAGTTAAAGTACGAAAAGTAAACAAAAAAAATGTAATTTAAATTTAAAAAAACACAAAAACTTTAAAAAATCATAATATAAAAACTAATAACTTTAAAATATAATACTTTATATTATTTGATAGATAAGAAACTAAATTTTATTATAAAATTTTACCTATTATTTTATCTTTGTTATTAACAAAGTTATAGGGTGTCAAAGTGTAAATTTCAAACCAAACTTTATTTTGTGGTATAAAAATTATTTTTTTTAAACTATCTACCAATTAAAGAGTATTAATGATAAAGCATTTATTTTGTTATTAATTAATAGATTATTAGCTATACTTTCATTTGATTTTTATATCAAATTTTTATAATTATTATTAACAAAGTTACAGCGAGTTAAAATCCAAAAAGTAAACCAAAAAAATTTGAATGTAAATTTAAAAAAACACAAAAACTTAAAAAAATCATAAAATAAAAACTAATAACTTTAGAATATAATACTTTATATTATTTAATAGGTAAGAAACTAAATTTTTATATAAAATTTTCCCTATTATTGTATCTTTGTTATTAACAAAGTTATAGCTTGTCAAAGTGCAAACTTAAAAAAAATTTTAAAAAAAGTTCTTTACTTAAATTTTTTGTTTTCTTACAAAACTTAGTATACCAATAAAACGTAGTCATTGGTAATTGGTAAATAGGTAAAAGCTTGATTAAAAAAATACCAACGTATTTTGTTCGGAGCAATGGCGTCCATCTTGTTGTCCGTCTTAAGGACATTTCAGTTGAGAATTGACCACGCGATGGTTAATTTGTTATTCCGGTGGCGTGCGCGTACGTCTCGGCCTTCTTTACCATTCTTAGTCTTCGTCAATTCAACTCTTTGAAGAGTCAAAGAGTTGAGTTCTTCAAGTCTTGTTTTCAAACATTCACAACATTCAACAAGATATAAATAAGATTCCACTTCTCATTCAAATCAAATAAAATACAAAACTTATAAATAAAAATAAAAATAAAATAATTTCTTTATTTATTATTAATAATTCCAAATTGTTAATAATTAATGTTATTGTTAATATTAAATGAAAACTCATATTATCATTTACAGTTAGGAATAATCTCAGTTAAAGTTCTCGAGAGATTCTGAGAATCTGAGAGAGAATTATGAATATTAATATCAAAGTTATTCGTAATTTAATATTAATAATATTAATGGCGTTAATCCTTTGATGGGTATTATTTATTATAATGGATTATTATTATACGCATAATTAAATTATCACACCATTAATCTTTCTTTCATTAGAATATCAAAAGGTTTTATTCAACGAGGATTTTGTGAATGTCGAACTTTAAATGATTGTAACTTTATTTATAACAAATGTAGGATTGTAAGTAAAAAAAGAAATTGAAGTATGACTAATGCTTTATATTTTGGTTTTTAATTGGTTTTGTTGTTTTAATTAGTTTTTGTTTGGGAGCCATTTAAAAATTTTATGTTTTGTGTGGTTTCGTAGTAATTTAATGATTTATGATGTTAATATTTATCTAACTTTGACAAGCTGTAACTTCATTAGTATTAATGGTAATGTTATTTGGAAAAAATAAAATAAAACTTTATGTAATCTTTTATATTTTGGTGAAAGATTGAATTTATTATCTATATTAGTTTTTGTTTGATAATTCTTTAAAAATTTTATGTTTTTAGTATTTTTGATAAGAATTTTGTTTTAAAGTTATCATACTTTGACACGTTGTAACTTTTGTAATAATAAAGATAAACAATTATTGTAAAAACATAAATAAACTATAACTAACACTTAATAAGTTAGTAAAAGATTTAATTTTTTAGCTTAATTAGTTTTATCGTGAGAGTTAATTAAAATGTTCGTGTTTTTGTTCTTCGAAAAATTAAATATTAATAAAGTTGAATAACTTTAACACGCTGTAACTTTTATAATAACAAAGATAAACAATTATAGTAAAAACATAAATAAACTATAACTAACCCTTAACATGTCAATTGGAGGATTTTTTTTTATTTTAATTAGTTTTATCGTGAGAGTTAATTAAAATGTTCCTGTTTTTGTTCCTCAAAAAATTAAATTTTATTAAAGTTGTGTTACTTTAACACGCTGTAACTTTTATAATAACAAAGATAAACAATTATAGTAAAAACATAAATAAATTATAACAAACCCTTAATAAGTCAATGAAAGATTCATTTTTTTATCTCTATTAGTTTTATCGTGAGAGTTAATTAAAATGTTCGTGTTTTTGTTCTTCGATAAATTAAATTTTTAAACAAATTGTGTTACTTTAACACGCTGTAACTTTTATAATAACAAAGATATACAATTAAAGTAAAAACATAAATAAACTATAACTAACCCTTAACATGTTAATTAAAACAATTATTTCCTATCTTAATTAATTTAATCGTGATAATTAATTAAAAATGTTGTGTCTTTAATACTCAAAAAATCAAGTTTTTATCAAAATTGCGCTACTTTAACACTCTATAACTTTTCTAATAACAAAGATAAATAATTAGTAAAAAAACTAAAATAAACTACAACTAACCCTTAACAATTTGCTAAAAAAATCATCAATCAACTTCTTTTACTTTTTAAATGACAATTAACTAAAAATTTTCCGTTTTTTACTATTTCCAAAACGTTTCTCCTAAATATTATTCATTCATTTAATGTTTATAATAATTAATACATAACACCCAACTAATAAATATTCAGTTATTTATAATAATTGTTAACTCAAGCATATTTGCCACCCCCGCTTGGCTTGCATTTCCAAGCGACGCTTAGGCAAAAGAAAAATAAACGCATTTGATAGTTGTCACAGATAGTTAGGCGACGCTGGGCGCCGCGACGCGCCATGGGGACGCCCACTATACCGGAAGTGACAGCGCCCGTGACGTCGTGATAAATGAACCCAGGCGCCCGCTTGCCGCCCCCCAACAACCCACCCTTTGTGCGTAACTCGCACTTTTACCCCTACTTTTACAAACAAAATAAATTCAACACACAACAAAACAAAAAAAAATTAATTAACCAACAAAATTTATTAATTAACTTTCATCGAATTAAAGTTAAATTAAAACAGAAGCTCAAAACTTGCACATTTTTCATGAGTTTATGACTTAAAGTTAATTAGGACTTGTGTTTTACCTTTAACTCATCTTAACTCATCTTAAGTCATCTTAAGTGTTGTCTTTTAATTCTTTCGTGCTTTAATACCACACATAATTCGCCTTTTGTTTCTTTCTGTTTGTTTTCGTTTGTTTTTGTTTTGTTTTTGTTTTGTTTTCGTTTGTTTTCGTCGTAAAATGCAACTCCAACTGCAACTGCGCATAACATTGACTTAAGTCATGTTGGATTCAATTTTCCGTCGTATTACAACCGCGAGATTAGATATTAATTAATTAATTTATAATTAACTCACTTTAAGTCAGTTAAACTGGCTTAAAATGTGACTTAAAGTTAAGTTTACTTATTTTCGACAAAAATTGTTTACAAATTTTTAGATTTTCTTTTCAAAAATTTGAATATTAGATTATTGTGACTTAAGTTAGAGTTGAGATTGCAATGCAATTAAATTGCGAGATAATGCGTGTAATCGAATTGAATGTAATATTTTCCGCGTCACTTCTTCGTGTTCTTTGTCGTCTGGCCACTGGATGGCCACCGACCACGACAAGAAGACGCTGGCTTTAAGTTTTAAGGCTTAAGTCTTCGGCTGAGACGTATTACATGCACATTACTTGAAATTGAATGAAATTACTTTAGTCTGCTTCTTATTTTCTTGGGTTTAACAGAAGTTAAGTAAAATTGCTATTGGATTTTTAATAAAAAAAACAACGAATAATTGGATTTTAAATTGATCGATTGTTTTATTGTATTTTATACTAAATTTAAATTTTTTAAATGGCGGTAATTCTTAAACTAATTATTTTTGGTTAGTGTTGTTTTTTTTAGTTTGTAGTGGATTAATTGAACTTTTATTTGTTTTTTTGTTTGAATTTTTATCTTTTGTTTAAACAAAGTTATGAGCTGTCAAAGTTTTGTAAGTTTTGAATCATTTCTTTTAGGTAAAAACACTATATTTTTAAATGGGTGTCAATTTAAAAGTAAGAAAGATAAATAATTATGTTTTGAAGGATAATATTAAGGATTAGTTGTAATTTATTTTGTTTTTTTGTTTAATTGTTTATCTTTGTTATTATAAAAGTTACAGCGTGTTGAAGTTACAGAATTTTATTAAAAATTTAATTTTTTAAGTTACAAAACACAACATTTTTAATTAACTCTCACGATAAAAATAATAAAGTTAAGAAAATGAATCTTTCATTAACTTGTTAAGGGTTAGTTATAGTTTGTTTATATTTATACTATAATTGTTTAGCTTTGTTACTTTAAAAGTTACAGCGTGTTAAAGTATCACAATTTTGAGAAAAAATTTATGACTTGAGTACCAAAAACACAACATTTTCAATTAACTCTCACGATAAAACTAATAAAGATAATATAATGAATCTTTCATTAACTTGTTAAGGGTTAGTTATAGTTTATTTATGTTTTTACTATAATTGCTTATCTTTGTTATTATAAAAGTTACAGCGTGTTAAAGAAACGCCACTTTAATAAAATAACATTTTTCTGAGCACCAAAAACACAAAATGTTTAAATAATTTTCAAACAAAAACTATTAAAGATAAAAAATTAAACCAAAAACCAAGATATAAAAGATTAGTTGTAGTTTATTTTGCTTTTTCACCAAATTATTTATCTTTGATATTGCAAAAGTTACAACGTGTTAAAGGTCGATGACTAATAATAAAATTTTAGGTATTTTTTCAAAAACCTTAAAAACACAAAAATTTTAATTAATTCTCAATTAAAAACTAACAAAGTTAAAAAATTGATTCTTACAAAAAATTATAAAGGATTAATTGTAGTTTTTTTTATTTTTTTGTTTAATTGTTTACCTTTGTTATTACAAAAGTTATAACATGTTAAAGTCCGATGACTAATATTAAAATTTTAAGTATTTTATTCAGAAACCTCACAAACACAACATTTTCAATTAACTCTCAATTAAAAAGTAATAAAGATAAATAAAAAAATCTTTCACCAAAATATAAAGCATTAGTTATATTTGATGTTAATTTTTTCAAAAATTATTTACCTTTATTATTAATAAAAATACAGCGTGTTAAAGTTAAATATTAACAAATTTTGCCAAAAAAAATATCTTTTATTGTTTTTCAAGCCATTTTACACGCATTCTCCCATTTTTTTCTTAAACTTGAAGCAGATGCGAAACACATTAACGCGACATTAACATTCTGGAGCAGATGTTGTCTCCTTAAGAGACTTAAGCGTCCTTTAGCATGACTTAAGTCTCGCGTCGTGTGTTAATAACTCGTCGATTTAATTCGGCAATTTTTCACACGCGCGCAATCAGCTGAAATGCAAAAATACCGCAGGAATATAATTAATTTACGTTCGAGTACTATCGCAGTGAACTTAAGTCAAATTCCAGCACGATTGACTTAAGACACACAAACCGAATGTGTAAATAATCGACTCGGTGGCTTGGCGGTGGCGTTAAGGCAAATTTGCATAAGTCCGGATAATGATTCCCTGCTAGTCCACTGCCTGCGTGGTTGTTTTGGTCATTGGCAGGACGCAGGAGTTGTTGTGTTGATATTGACGTGGCAATTATCGACATCGTGTGCGACGCATGCATTTAGCGTCATTTAGGCGCTAACGACGTCGATTAATTAGTATTTTACACAAGTACCAACTGGATTAGATGTGTTTTCAATGTATGGGTAAAGCAGGTTGCGCATGCGTACAAAAAAACACGAAAAAATACGAAAACCTGCATTTGGTGGTGTTTTTTTGAGTGGTTTGCTAATAATTGGAGAAAAAATGGTCTTAAAACGGAAAATTTTCTTTTGTTTGTCAAATTTAAAGTTATCAATAGTTTTTATTGATTTTTGCACTAAAATATTAAGGATTAGTTATACTTTATTTTACTTTTTAGTTTATAACTTTATCTTTATTATTATTAAAGTTACAGACTGTTAAAGTTAGGTAATTATAAAACTATTGAATATTTTTTACCAAGACACAAGAAAAAACATGAAATTTTTAGTTGGCTACCAATTAAAGTATAATTAAGATAAATAAGTATTGTTTCCACTAAATTATTAAGGATTAGTTATACTTTATTTTGTTTTTTAGTTTATAATTTTATCTTTATTATTAGCAAAGTTACAGGGTGTTAAAGTTAGAAAATATAAAACTGTTTTATAAAAACAGACAAAAAACACTATTTTTTTAATTGACTACCAATTAAAGCCTAATTAAGGCATATAATTATTGTTTTCTTCAAATGATTAAGGATTAGTTATACTTTATTTTATTTTTTACTTTATAACTTTATCTTTATTATTAACAAAGTTACAGGGTGTTAAAGTTAGAAAATATAAAACTGTTTTATAAAAACAAACAAAAAACACAATTTTTTTAATTGGCTACCAATTAAAGCCTAATTAAGATATATAATTATTGTTTTTTTCAAAATATTAAGGATTAGTGATACTTTATTTTACTTTTTACTTCATAACTTTATCTTTATTATTAACAAAGTTACAGGGTGTTAAAGTTAGAAAATATAAAACTGTTTTATAAAAACAATCAAATAACACTATTTTTTTTAATTGGCTGCCAATGAAAGTATAATTAAGATAAATAAGTATTGTTTTCACTAAAATATTAAGGATTAGTTATATTTTATTTTCTTTTTTAGTTTATAAATTTATCGTTATTAGTAATTAAGTTACAAGGTGTCAAAGTTAGACGAAAATAAAATTGTTTATTGAATAATGTGTATCAAAACCCTGAAAAACACAAAATTTTTAATTGGCTCTCAAAAATAAACTAATTAAGATATTATATTAATTTTTTCACAAAAATATAAAGCATTAGTCAAACTTTATTTAGCATTTAATTTATAACTTTATCTTATTTATAACTAAAGTTACAGGGTGTTAAAGTTAGAAAACCAAAAAATGTGTAAACCACAACACAAATCATCATCAAAAACATAAAATTTTCAAATGACTGTCAATTGAAAACTAAAAAAGTAAAAATGTTACAATTTTCACCAAAAAATAAAGCATTAGACGTACTTTAATATGTATTTAAGTGTATAACTTAATTATTAATAGTTAAAAAGTTATAACCTTACAAAGTCAACGTTTAAATTTTTGTTTGTTTTTTTCTTTATTTGGATTTAAATTTTCAATTCAAAACAAAAGAAAAACCGTACGGTGGCTAAACTCAGTTTCTTGTATTCCTTGATAATATTTTGCTGGTGCGTCCATGCGTGATCTAAAAATTTGCCTGCGATGGCGTAAAAAGGACGAAAAACGCATGCAACCAAAGCGAGTTGAGCCAAACGGAAAAGGAAGAAGCGTACGACGAGGGGGTGCGCAGTGTATCGACGGTGGAGGAAGCTTGGGGAGCATAAATTCGAGGGGACGACGCGCGTCGTTTACGTTCCCCGTCATTTACCACCGCAAACGATGCGCACACAATCACACATCGAAGTGGATGAAAACAATACTAGTAATTTTCCAATTTACCGAATTTACCCTTCTTACCCTTCAAACAAATCCACAACTACGAAAAAAAACACCTTAAATATTTCGGTAACTCCCCAAAACATTTAATGATAAGTTACGTCACGATTTATGAAGAAATCAAAAAATTGTTGTATGTTTGGTTGCCTAACTTAAAACTACATTTTGGTAAAAAAAATTTAGAAAATTTAAAATGAAATAATTTCGAAGATGGTTGATTTGAGTCTTTGGTTGAGTAGTTTTGGGAAAAATTGTCTCTGGCGGCGACAGGCCGATTTATCGCCATAATCCTGACAGTCCTGGCCCAAATCGAGTGATAGATTCCGGGCGGAACGCCATCGGAAGACGGATGATCGACTCGTGCGGACAAAAAAAGAAATCCAAGCATCTTTGCGTGGTCCTGCGACGGCAGGATGCACGATGGAGAGAATAGACAGGAAGATAGAGAGATCTGTGTGTGTGTGTTGGGGGTGGTGTGGTTGTTGGACGTTTTTATAAATGATAGCAGGAATGGTGTATGAGTATGTGAGGATGTGTAAGGATATAGGACCATTATCGTTAGGCAGTTTGGCAGTTAGTGCGTTAGGGACCAAAGGGCCTTTCGGCGATGGGAGTTCCCGCATGATCATGATCATGATCGCAGGACGAAAGATTTCAAATGACTTTGAAATGATATCGTTACTTACAGTCGGTATAACGAAACAGGTTATTAGTAGCTGTGGATTAGGGGTTAGGATTATTAAAGGTTAGGCAACCCAATAAGCTTTAGTTATAGGAATATTCCGGGTTATAGTATAATTTGGTTTGTAAATGTGTAAAAAGTGATTTTGTTTAGTTTTTTGGCCATAACTTTTTTGTTTTTTGGGTTATAACTTTCAAATTTTGGGAAATAATAGTTATTATTATGGGTAGTTAGTGACTTTAATTTTAAGAAATTGTCACGTGACAGTTTTATGATATCTACTGTTAAACTTGAAGAATTAATTCACGCAAAACGCGTTTTACTAAAATTGATTTTGTTTGGTTTTTTAGCCATAAGTTTTTTGTTTTTTGGGTTTTTACTTTGAAATTTTTCGAAATAATAGTTATTAATATGGGTAGTTAGTGACTTTAATTTTAAACAATTGTCACATGTCAGTTTTATAATATCAACTGTTAAACTTGAGGAATTATTTATAGCAAAACACGTTTTAATAAAATTGGTTTTGTTTGGTTTTTTAGCTATAAGTTCTTTGTTTTTTAGGTTATAACTTTAAAATTTTGGGAAATGATAGTTATTAATATGGGTAGTTTGTGACTTTAATTTTAAGACAATGTCATTTGATACATTTATGATAAGTACGGCCAAAGTTGGATATTTATTTTATTTAAAACGTATTTTAGTATTAAGTGATTTTGTTTGGTTTTTTGGTCATAACTTTTTTATTTTTTGAAATAATATTAAGAAAATTGTTGAGGGCATTGTTTAATATATTATTTATTAGTGTGTTTAATTTGGGGTACTTGTCACATGACATTTTAAAGTTATGAACTGTTAAAGTAAGTTATAGATTTCTTTTAAATTGCGTTTTGGCCAAATTGATTTTTTTCAGTTTTTCAGTCATAATTTGTTTGTTTTCTAATATAATTTTCCCAAATTTATAGAAATCATTGTTTATAATATTATTTATGACTACGTTTAATTTGGGACATTTCTGACATAAGTGTTTTCAGATATGAACTGTCAAAGTTGCTTAATTTTATCACTTAAATCGCGTTTTAGTAAAATTGCTTTTCATTACCTTTTCAATCATAACTGTTTTGTTTATTAAAATATTGTTATCAAATTTGAAGGATACATTGTTCAATATATTATTTATTAGTGTTATTAATTAAATGTAATTGTGACTAGTCAATTTAAAGTTATGCTCTGTCAAAGTTAGTTAATTATTTTATTCAGAACGCGTCGTAGTAAAAGTGTTTTTGTTTAGTTTTTTGCTTATAACTCACTCAGTTTTCATAATAAAACTTTGAAAATTTCAAAATAAATAAATAAATGTATCATTAATAAGTGGTGAAAATTTAGTTAAAATCCAATTTGTCAATTTAAAGTTATGATCTCTCAAAGTACTTCCAACTTCTAACTGTGATTAAAAATTAAAAATTTTCTAAACCTTTCAAATATTTCAATTTTAACCGTAAATCTAATAATGCCGCTCGTTTGTTGCGCTTCTGACGAAAAATGACCAAGCGTTTTTACCAACTGGTAAAGGTTAGGTGCTTCATTTCCAACCACAAGCTGAAGAACAGTTTTCGTTGCGCCATGTAAAACGCAAAACTTAAAAGTTAAAGTTAATTTAAAGTCTTTTCATCTTCTCCATCTTCCATCTTGCCTCTTGTCTTCTTCACTCTTTGTCTTTCGCGTGCTTCTGCATTACTTGTTTAATGTTTAACTCTTTACTTCTTTACTTACAACCGAAGTCTTTACTCTTAACGCGCTCGCCTCGAGGGACTTTTGAGGTGGTCATGTCCCGACGGACAAAACTGCAATGTCAACGCTTGATTACAGACATTACACGAATATTTATTAAAATAATGATTATGCAATAACTACGCAGACGTGCCACGAGCAAAAATTTGATCGGAAAAAAATTTAAATAAAAAAACACTAGAAATTGGATGCAAAATAATGCGTTCAGTTGATTGAATTATTACGGCGTGATTTAATTAGTATTAAGTGCAATTATTACTTAATTATATTATAGTTTTATTGCACGTTGAAACATGTGTTTTGATGTTTTTTTATTGATATATTTATTTATTTATTAAGAAATAATGCAATAAATTGTCGTAAAATTTATACAAAGTTTTTTATTTGATGTGTAGTTTATGTATCACTCAGTATAATTTAAATTAAAAATATGGAGTTTGGAAGACAATTAAATGTACTTTTAGGTAGTTTTAACAAAATTTTATTATCTTTATTAGTTTTTACAGAAAAAATTGTTAAAGTTGAGTTTTCAAAATAAAAAAGATAAAAATTAGGAATAAATAATATTTTACGTTATATTTGATATAAAATCAACAAATCATGATACAAAATTTTTCTCTCTGTGGAATTATAGTTAATTAACTATACTTTAAGGATAAAATATAATGAAGTTCTTTACGTTCTTTATTTTATAAGATATCAACCTTTAAAGTTCGATAAATTTATACAAAGTACAAAGCAATTTTTGACTTTGTACAACTTGTTATTTAATTTTATTTTGTTTATAGTTTCGGACTCACTCAGTATATTTTAAATTAAAAATATGGGTTTGGAAGACAATTAAATGTACTTTTTGATAGTTTTAACAAAATTTTATTATTTTATTTAGTTGGGTCAGAAAAAATGGTTAAACTTATGTTTTTAAAATTAAAATGTTAAAAATTAGGAAAAAAATATATTTTACGTTTTATTTGATTTAAAATCAACAAATTCTGATAAATAAATTTTGTTTTTGTAGAATTATAGTTAATTAACCATACTTTAAGAATAAAATATAATGAAGTTGTGTACGTTCTTTATTTTATAAGATATCAACTCTCAAAGATTGATAAATTTATACAAAGTACAAAGCAATTTTTGACTTTGTGCAAGTTGTTATTTAATTTTATTTTGTGTGTAGTTTTGGACTCACTTGGTATAATTTAAATTAAAAATATGGGTTTTGAAGACAATTAAATGTACTTTTAGATGGTTTTAACAAAATTTTATTATCTTTATTAGTTTTTTCAGAAAAAAATGTTAAACTTAAGTTTTTAGATTGAAAAAAGTTAAAAATTAGGAAAAAACATAATTTACGTTTTAATTGATATAATATCAACAAATTAATATATAAATATTTTGTTAACACAAAAGTAAAGCTGATTAACTATACTTTAAGAATAAATTATAACAAAATAACGCACACGGTATATTCTAAAGATATCAACACTCAAAGTTAGATAAGTTTGTACCAAGTATAAATCAACTTTGGTTATTATAAATCTTGTATTGTTTATTTATTTTGCTTATAACTTTTGACTCACTTAGTATATTTAAAATTAAAAATAAGAATTTTAAAGCTAATTAAATGTACTTTCACACAGTTTTAACAAAATTTAATTATCGTAATTAGTTTTCACATAAAAAATTATTAAACTAAAATTTAAAAATAAAAAAAGTTATAAATGAAAAATAAAACATAATTTTTGTTTTAATTGATATAAAATCAACAAATAAACATAAAAATCTTTAGTAAACACAAAACTAAAGCCAATTAACCATACTTTCAAAATAAAATACAACAAACAAAAAACATCCCTTAATATACAAGATATCAACCACTAAACCTAAACAAAATTTCACCTAAAAACTAAAACAAAAATTATTAATTAAAAATGCTTACAAATGTATTTCTTCCTTCAATTACACACATTTCAATCAAAAACGTCATACAATAATAAATGTCACGACCGAACGCATTCGATGTACCTGCAATTAATTGGTCGCATCCGACACAGTCATCAAAGCGCGTGAAATAAATTTTCTCCGCTTTATGAGAGCGCAATAACAACAAATAACTAATAATAATAATAATGATAGCTTCGGACAGTTGCACATGTTCGAATGACCAAACACAACCACAAAGTAGGCACTTGTAGTAGATCTAGTCGCGTTGTTACCGTCGTATTAATTAGCAATTAATGGTAAAGAAAATTGTTACATGTTAATGATGCGCGCATCATTAAAACCGTGGACGCGCCACTCAATTACTCACTTAATAATTTTGTCATCTATAGGTATTTTTAGAATTAATTACAATTCAATTTACATTTAGTTGAACATAATTATTAATCGAATTATTTGGAAACACAATAAACATTATGTAATTGTTACAATTGCTCTGTATCAATTGAAATGTTTTAATTTTTTTTATTTTGAGTACATATGTAGTTTGGATGTAATTAATTGTAATTATTGCAGTTGTAAGTAATTTTACTTTGCATCAAAAGTTAAATTTATAATTTTTTTAAATGTTTTTTTTTGTTCGTTAGTTTTTGCGTCAGTTTTAATTTATTGCTGTACTAATTTTATTGATTTACGTGTTTTGTGCGTTGTTTTTCACTTGATTGGTTTGGGTAATTACTTATAATGTCATAATGTTGATTAGTTATGGCGTTTTTTACTTTGGAATTGTTGTTTTATTATTTTTTTGTTTATTTTGAAATTGGGAAAATATAGTTTGGTTTGCGATTTGTGCGAAACTGGTGCGTTTTATTAAAAATTTTTATAAGGTAAAATGTGTGTTATTAAATTGGGAACAACTTTTGTTTAAACAATTTTTTGATATTTTAATTATTACTAATAGTTTTTCGTGTTTTTGTAACAAAAAACATGGTAAAACTACTTATTAGTGCTGCATTTTTGTTATTATTTTGCGATTTACTCAATACTGGTGCGTTCTATCAAAAAATGTTATTAGAATAAAATGTGTGTTATTTAATTAGAAACAACTTTTGTTTAAATAATTTTTTGATATTTTTATTATTACTAATAGTTTTTAGTGTTTTTGTAACAAAAAACATGGTAAAACTACTCAGTATTACTTTATTTTTGTTATTATTTTGCGATTTACTCAAAACTGGTGCGTTCTATCAAAAAATGTTACTAAGATAAAATGTGTGTTATTTAATTAGGAACAACTTTTGTTTAAACAATTTTTTGATATTTTAATTATTACTACTAGTTCTTAATGTTTTTGTGACAAAAAACATGGTAAAACTACTTACTATTACTTTAGTTTTGTTATTATTTTGCGATTTACCCCAAACCGGTGCGTTCTATCAAAAAATGTTACTAACATAAAATGTGTGTTATTTAATTAGGAACAACTTTTGTTTAAACAATTTTTTGATATTTTAATTATTACTACTAGTTTTTAGTGTTTTTGTGACTAAAAACATGATAACATTTTTTGTTTGTAATCAAAAAATTCCAAGAATTACTAATATGTCTGAAATAACGTAAATAAATTGATGAAGCAATATTTATTATACCAGCAAGTTCACATGCTTAAACAAATTTCTCATCTTACACTTGACATAACATCAGTACGGACCGTCAACGGCTTATAGACGGAAATTATTATTAAATTACGAAACGGTTTACGACGATGATTCGTTCAAACGAAAAAAATCACACTGAATGTCTCGCACATGTTGTGCACTTGTCGCATAAACTTCAAACATTTCAAACATTTTTTGTACATTACATTATTATCAACCGTTTTTGCTCATCGTTTCTTTTTTTTATTTATTAATTTTAACATAAACCAAGCCATAATGAAAAAATAAACAAAAAATCGTGAGAATAAAAACTTGAAGTTGAAGTTTACACAAAAAATGACGTAAGTAAGAATGATTTATTGTACATTTAATGCAAAATGGTGAAAACAAACGTAGTTTTATTAAATTTTTGCTTTGTTTTGATAAATTTTTTACATTCTTTCTATGAATTTTGGCATAAAAACACTAAAAACTATTAGTAATATTAAAAATATCAAAAAATTGTTTAAACAAAAGTTGTTCCTAATTAAATAGCGCACATTTTATCTTAATAACATTTTTTGGTAGAACGCACCAGTTTTGAGTAAATCGCAAAATATTAACAAAAATAAAGTAATAATAAGTAGTTTTGCCATGTTTTTTGTGACAAAAACACTAAGAACTATTAGTAATAATTAAAATATTAAAAAATTGTTTAAACAAAAGTTGTTCCTAATTAAATAACACACATTTTATCTTAGTAACATTTTTTGATAGAACGCACCAGTTTTGAGTAAATCGCAAAATATTAACAAAAATGAAGTAATAATTTGTAGTTTTACCATGTTTTTTGTTACAAAAACACTAAAAACTATTAGTAATAATTAAAATTACAAAAAATTGTTTAAACAAAAGTTGTTCCTAATTACATAACGTACATTTTATCTTAGTAACATTTTTTGATAAAACGCACCAGTTTTGAGTAAATCACAAAATAAAATCAACCAACATAAAGATAAAATAGTAACATTCAAATACCTAGTTTTATTGAATATCATGAAAAATGTTAAAAACCTCTGCGGGAAGAGTTACAGAATTGAAGAACTAAAGAACTCTAACCGTGGGCAGAAAGAGGTGTGTTTGATAAAGGTGTATTAGTACACGTTGAGGCGAAGAGTAGAAGAGTAGAGGAAGCTTGATAGAAGGTAGAGAGGTAAATTCCACTCGGCAGCCAACGAGCAAGAAGTGGAGGCGTTATTGAATCGCGCCGGACGCGCGCGCATTGGACGCGTGGGTGGCGAAGGCGCGTGCGGTAAACTGGAAGAACAATAGTCGATCCACCAGCTACAGAACCTCGCATTTTAGACACGCCTTTTACCTATACACACACAAATACGCACAAACAATCAAATACAAACAAATTCAATAGATTCACTAATAACATTACAAGAATAACAATATTTTAAATAAGAAAACAAAAAATTATTTAAGACAATCATTTATTTGTATTAAATTAATAATAACTTTAACTTTTGAAAGTTTGTTTGAAAAAAAAACAAAGGAAAACAAACAAAATGTAAACCAAAAGTAAATAAAACAAAAAAAACAAACAAATGACAAACGTGGTAGTAAGTACTAATTTATTCAAAACAAATGAAAACAAACTGTTAGGAAGGGAAACAAACAAATGAAAAACAAACAAGCGAGGCAAGAAAAAACAATTGATGCTAACAGTTTTATTAAGAAAGAAATAAACAAGTAAACAAACAAACAAATGAAATAAGTGAAGAATAATATAATGAGAAACACAAAATAAAACAATTGAGTAATAACAATTATAGTTTGTTTGTTTTGCATTTTTTAGTATGAATGTAATTAATTACTAATCAACATAATCAACATAATCAACTCAATCAGTAATTTATTAATCATGATTTATTTATCTTAATCAGGAAATCAAAAAATAACAAAACAATTTCCTAAATTACTTTTTCCAGTAATTCACATAAATAACAAATTTTTTATAATAAATATAATTATTAATTAAAAAATAAAAATTAGGTATATTATTTCTAGTAAATTCGAATTCATTTATTTGTAAACAAATGTTGTTTTTTTAAGAAAAGGGCGTGTGGTAATTGAATGTGAATGAAATACACAAAAGAATGACGTTACAAACGAACGCAATAAATTAACGAAATTAAAAACGTAATGGCCATCAGGGCGCATCCGGTGTGTATCGCGCATGCGCAAACACCAACGCGAATTACTACTTATTACTTATTATCTACGTAGGTATTATATACATGTGTTTGTTAGTATTTAATTAGGTATTAAATTATTATGGTGCACATATCACATTGCATCGGGTAACTGATACTAAATTACAAGTAAATTTAAAAGAAAAAACAAAAGAAAAAAGTAAATAAACAAAAAAAAACTATGAAAAACAAAAGAGTTGACTAGTTGTGTAAAACAAAGGTAGAAATTGAAAACAAAACACTAACAAGTTAGAGATGGAAATAGAAGAAACAAAACAAACAAAACAAACAAAAGAATAAGTGATTGTTTGTTTGGTGTTTGTTGAGGTAAAATAAATGAAAAACAAATGAAACACTTTGTTGTGTGTTGGGTGGAAAACAAATGATGGACGTTGATGCAAACAAACAAAAACAAATGCTTGTTATTTTTGCGTGTTTATGAGTAACGATACGCCATCTGATAGTGAATGAGAATAACATATAATACAGAAGAGGGGATGGTTTATTTAATGATTCCAGTATTAGGGGAAGTTTAGCGTGGAAGGGATGTAAAAGGGACGGAACCGATCAATAAAACAGAAAGCTTTGGAGGTTTAACTGTAGATTACGGGTTACGGTCGACGATCATAGAGGGCGCTACCGTTGGTTGCGCGTTTAGGGGTTGTGACTTGAGAGGATAACGAAAACCACCCTTAATGTTTCCGGCGTTTGGTACTAGATGGCGTTAAAGTGTTCAACTACTTACTTCTTATAAAAAATACAAATTAGATTTTTTAAGTTGTAACAACCCTTAAATTTTTATTTATATATTTTTTTCTTAATTTACGTTTTTTTTGAGTTTTTAAATTTTTATTATGGAATTTTTAAGTTTAAAGTTTTTAAGGGTTGTTTTTTTCTTAGGGGTAGTTTTTTTTAATTTTAATTTAATTAATTGTTTTAATATTAGGTTGTTAATTTTTATTGAAAAAAAAATAGTTTAGTGGTAGTTTTTGAATTTTTTCTTTGTTTGTTTGTTTGTTTGTTCGTTTGTTTATTTGCGTTGTTAGGGGTTGGAACGGAAAAAAAGTAATGTGAACCATAAGTGTGGTGACGCTCAACGAAAAATTTTTTCCCGAGGTCCGCGCCGGGCGTCTATGACCCACCCTAATGTATCGACGTTTTTTTTCGTCCGCCGTCGCCGCCACCGCCGCCGCCGTTGCGTCTCCACCTCCACCTCTGCCGGCGCCGCCAACCGTACTACCTCGTTTTACACCCCTCAACACACACACATTCTAGTACGTCGCTTGACGACAAATAACACAAAACACATTAAGTTTTTGGGGTTAAAATTATTTACCCTTAATAACCATTTTTGTTTTTAGGGTTAAAGATAATTACATTTTAAGAAACTTTTGTTTCAACATTTTTTTTTTTAATTATTGGATCAAAAGTTTTTTTAGTGTTTGTATGTTTGTTGTGCTTACACCTAGCGGTTGGTAGCGCAAAACATTACCTACATTACCTTCATTACCGACATTTAACCTCAAATAACTAAAACTTAAATAAATAAAACTTAAAAACTTTAATTGGTCATATCTTTTAAACTAATAAAGCCAGGACAAAAATTTAAAATTTAATAAGTTGTTAATTAACTAACTTAAACTTTGGTTTTTATTGCAACAATTTCCAATAATTATTTAAACAATAAAATCAACAAACTAAAACAAACTAATAATTTTTAGTAGTTTTTAGTACATTTTTAAACTTTAACTTAAAATATTTCTTAAACTATTAAAGTTACAATAAAAAAGTTTAATTATTTTTTGTAGGTAATTAACTGACTTAAATTTTAATACTAATCAATATTTTGTTAAATTAATTTTAACCCTAATTATAAACAAAAAACTAAAAATTTGTAATTTTTTAAAATTTTTGATTTTTTTTATTAAAACACTCATAACTTTTAAACTAAATAAGATAAAAAATTAAATAAAAAACCATTAAATTCATCATTAACCAAACTTTTTATTAGACTTAATTAAAAAAATTAAAATTAATTATTACTAGGTTAAAATCACAAACCAACATAAAATATTAAGTTTTTAAATTATTTTTTTTTGGTATTTATCACCAAAAAATTAAAAACACAAGAAAATTATTCAAAATGCAAGCAAATATAAAATCCTGCATAGTGCATAACATCCAGAGAGAGTATACAGGAAGCGCTTGAGGCTAGCAGGCCAGCAGTAATCATCCAAAACGAATGAAACGCAACGAAAGCTTGTTGCGTGCGTAGTTAAAATTTCGCGAATTGCAAAAATCAAAATTACCTTACACATTGATTGCCAATTACCAATTTAAACAAAAATTTCCACCAAATAAAAAATTATTAAAAACAAATTGTAAACAACAAAGTTTTAGATAATTTTGTTTGTGTTTTGTTTTCTTCCAAGAAATATTTTAAGTGTTTTGTTTTCTTTTGTTTTTTTATTGTGTTCTTTTGTTATCTTTTGTTTTTGTTTGTTTTTTGTTTGTTTGTTTTGTCGGTATCGTTTGATCGCCGGATATAAATTGGGAAATTATCAAAATCGCGCGAATATTTCCAAATTGTCTTCAACAAAAAAACAAAAGCCAACTTGGATGACAAACAATGCGATGACATTTTACATTCACATCACGCTCACATCTCAAAACACAAAACAAAACAAAAACAAACAAACAAACAAAAAAACAAAAGACTAAGTATCAAGTATTTGTTTGGTATCTAAAACAATAAAATATAAAACAAAAGACAAACATTCAACATCAAACAAAAGCGACAAAACAAATGTCCAAATAATTTTTTTTAAATTTTTTTTTTGGATAAAATTTTTAAATTTCCTAATTGTGGGATAAATAAAAAATTTCCAAAACACACTGTATATATAGTGTCGAGTGTCGAGACATCATTTCTCGATCGAGTGACGGACGGTTGTCAAACTTCTTCATCACAGCGGCGGCGGCACCCTTTGGTAAAGTTCTCGCGATGCACGCCGCGGAATTTAACTTTCCGCCGAATCGAACTCCAACACCACCATGCGACCTTCCTTTTCTTTTCTTTCTTTCTTTGTTTCTTTCTTTCTTTCTTTTGCCTTGTGGTGTCTCAAGAGAGATCGCGATCACGATCTGGTTCTGGCCTGAACTTGGTCGTGTCTTCTTTGGTCAAATCTTCCTCCGGCTTGGTCTTGCTTGGTTTCATTGATGAAGAACGCGCGTAAACGCGTAACGCGGTAGCCGAGGTAGACAAAAAATGCACGCAGAAGAAGTGAAGAAGAAAAAAAGAACAAAACACAGAAGGAACGAGAGTGAATAATGAAACTTTGAGAACAAACGACGCCGACGCTGCACCTAACGTTACGCACGCTCTAGACGCTATTAAAAAATAATTAAACGGAAAACATTTTTTAAATAACGAACTCGGATGGAGCACTGTACGGAAAATAGCATACGAAACGAAACAATTAAAAAAATGAAAGAAATTTAAAAATTTAGAGACAATTTTTAATTTTTTGTTTTGTTTATTGGTTTTTGGGGTAGTAGTTTTTAAGTTAAATTATTTTGGTTTGAAGGGTTGGAAAGTTTGGTTAATTTACAAGGTTTTTAGTGTTAGGATGTTTTTTTGTATCTTTATTAGTTTAGAAGTTATTAGTGTTTTAAAATTTTGTTTTTGGTTGAGACAAACATTCTTTGAGAAAAAAGTTCGTCTAAAAGTAAGTTAAGTTTGATGACGTATTACTTGCAAGTTAATTAATATAAAAATTTAAACTAAAAATTTATTAATACTTTGGTTAATTATCTTTCGATTAAGACTACGTACAATATTGTACTATTTTTATTTTATTTGTACTTTAACTTTTAAACAGTTAAGTTTTTAGTTTTAATTTTACGTATAATTTTAGAATATTTAACTTTACATGCTTATATTTGTTATTAAAAACAATTTAATCAGATAATTAAAAATACTAACAGGAAATATGGTTAATTGGTAATAATTTACTTTTTAATTCATAAGTTTATCTTTATTAGTTTAGTCACAAAAAAATATTGAACATTTTTTGTTTTTTTTTATACTCACGACTTACCTAACAAAAGTTACTTTTGTAAGTATAGTTTTGATGAAGTATTACTCGAAAACTAATTCTTCGAAAATTTTAAACTAAAAAGCAGTAGATACTCTATTTAATTACCTTTCGATTAAGACCACGTACAGTATTGTACTATTTTTATTTTACTTGTACTTTAATTTTTAAAAATTTTAGTTTTTAGTTTTAGTTTTACGTTGAATTTTTGAATATTTAACTTTACATACTTATATTTGTTATTAAAACAAATATAATCAAATAAATAAAAACACCCACTGTAAATATGGTTAATTAGTAATCATTTACTTTTTAATTCATAATTTTATCGTTATTAGTTTGGTCACAAAAAAATAATTAAAGTTTTTTGTTTTTTATACACTTAACTTTTTCTTAACAAAAGTTACATTTGTAAGTCTAACTTTAATTAATTATTACATAATAATTAATAAACATAAAAAAATTTAATTAAAAAGTATTAAATACATTGTTTAATTACCTATCTATTAAAACTATGTACAATATTGTACCATTTTTATTTTAGTCGTAATTCAACATTTAAAAAGATAAGTTTTTAGTCTTGATTTTATTTATAATTTTTAAATAATTAACTTTACAAGCTTATATTTGTTATTAAAAAATTTTACTAAAATAATTAAAAAACATCACAATAAATTATGATTAATTAGCAATAATTTAAATTTTAATTCATAATTCTATCATTTTTAGTTTAGTCACAAAAAAATAATTAAAATATTTTATTTTTTTAAGTAGCTCACAACTTGAAAACGTAAAAATTAAAGTTGTTAACTCTAACTTTGATTAATTATTACATAAAAACTAATTACTAAAAAAATATAAACTAAATATCAGTTAATACTTTGTATAATTATCTATTGTTTAAAACATTGTACAATATTTTGTCATCATTAGTTTAGTCACAATTTAATTTTTAAAAAATTCCGTTTTTTAAGGGTATATTTTTTGTCATAAATAATTACAACAATTTATTTAAATTTTTAAAGTTTATTTAAAAATATTGTTTATACAAAACACGATAGAGGATCCATTGTATTTTTAAAAATTGTTTTCTCTCACGTCGTGGAATAACATTTAGTAATGTTTTCCATGTTTTACAAGTTTTTTGCAGGATTACCTAACCGACCTGCTGAATATGATGTTTGTGCAGGATTTTTTTACAAGACTATTTTTTGCTAGTTGTTATTCGAGCCCGAATCGAAAATTTGGGGCGGCTGAGTTTTTGTGCCTCCTTTGCCTCGCGCGCGCTTTTTCCCGCCGCCTTCACCGCCGCCGCCGCCACCGCCGATGACAGTGTATCATGGGGTGTGAGAATTGAACATCAAACACGTGTTGCTCGTTATCCAAAAATCCAGAAAACGCCCAAGAAATAAATTGATACAACAATTATTAATTATTAATATTAATTATTATTAGTAATTAAAATTATTAATTAATAATTTTAGTTATGAATAATTCGAACGGTTAAGTATAACGCACAGACAACCTTCGGTTGTTGATGGCTGGTTGGTAAAACGGTGTAAGAGAAACTCGGGGGTGGTGTGGGAGGCGGCGGAGGCGGCGCGTACACACAAATTTTTTTGTTGTTTTCGACGAGTTTCGTTTTTCGGCACGAGCCGCCGGCCTCGTCTGCGCTGTGCTCTGCTTCTGCCACCTCCACCCCTAATCCTGCCGCCCAAGCCGCCTCCTGAGTCAAAAAAAGAGTTTTCGGGCGATATTCGGGTACAACATACTCAACACACACTCACAACGTTAAAAAAAAATTTATCTATACTTGTATGTGTGTGTGTGTGGTGGTGCGCGCTTGCCGCCCCCGGTCTGTCGGTCGCTCGCACAACAGAAAAAAATCTAAAAAACTGAACACGAAATAAAAGCACGTGAAAAATGTAAAAAACCATGTGGGACGCTGAGGGACGGCACGGCGCCTCCCGGGAGGGGTTGGAAGGATGTACGCGCGCGGAGCAAGAGGGTGATTTCGGCGGCGGCGGCGTCGTGTACGCGTTTATTCGGCATTCGTGCGATCGATAGCACCCGGCTAGACACGACGTAGACGCGACGCCGAACGGACTCAAGACAACCGCCGCCGCCGCCTCCGGACCTTGCACAAACTCTTAGACTATACAATGTACAAACAAACGGTGGGGTTTAAGATGTAATAATTATTAAAAATTAATTTTTATGTATTACATTTTTTAGGGGTTAGTGTTTAAGGGGGTGGTTGTTGAGGGGTGGTTTGAAGGCAAATGTTATTTTTCCATTTTTTCGCCCATTTCCGGCGTGTTTTCTCTAAAAACAAACGCGCGCGCTAGCGTTGGGGGTTAAACCACCCCCGCGTTTCTCTACTACGAAAACAACCCCCTGCACATCCTCAGCCATAGAGGTCGCGCTTATTTTAATTAAATTTGCCAGCCGCAAAAGTTCTCAAAACAAAAGCCGAATTCGGTTTGCGTTTTTTCGCTTTGTGGCAACGTTTTTTTGAGGGTGTGAAATTTATTGGGGCTGAAATGAGGGTGAAAAGACCCGAAACGTTTAGTGTCGGCTTCGGTTCAACGATCAACAACTGGTTGACAAAAAACTCCTTGCAAAGATACCCGAATCCGAAGGACTAACAAAAAAACACATATTGAAATGAGTTAATTCATCATTTAAGGGTTGAAAGTTTTATTTTACTTCTCAAATTTTAAATATAATGTTTAAGGGGTTAATTTTTTAAATTATCATATAAAAATATTATTAATTTTTTAAAGCTAACAGCCCTAAATGTTTAATTAAAATTTATTTTTTTTGTTGATATTTTAAGGACGAAAAACACAATATTTTGTTTAATTTTTAATGGCTAAATTAATAAAGATATAATTATAATTCAAATGCTATATTATAGAGTATTAGTTGTACTTTACATTAAAATTTTTTAATTTTTATTTTTAAAACTTTTAACAATAAATAAAAACCTTTAAAGTTAAATCTTTAAAATTTTTTAATAAACTGTACTTTAAAAATTTAATTTTTTAAATATTAAGGTACGACTTTACTAGAAATGATAAAATATTGTACGTAGCCTTAATTGGTAGGCAATTAAATAAAGTATTATATATTTTTTCAATAAAATTTTTATCTATTTTATTTTAAAAGTTACATTGCTTTAAAGTTTAATAAAAAAAAATTAAAAGTGAAAATTTTTAAGTTCCAACTTCTTAACTTATAACTTTAGTTTAGTTTTTTAAAATAATTTATTGTGACTAAACTAATTAAGATAAAATTATGATTTAAAAAGTAAATTATAAATTATTAGTTGTAGTTTTATTATATGTTTTGGTTTATTAATTATAAAATTTTTAATAATAAGTATAAGCTTCCAAAGTTTAATGTTAAAAAAATATGAATATATTTTACACTAAAAACTTAATTTTTTAAATATTAAGGTACGACTTTACTTAAAATGATACAATATTGTACATAGTCTTAGTTGATAGGTAATTAAACAAAGTATTATTAATTTTTTATTTCAAAATTTTACCTCTTTTATTTTTTAAGTTACACCTCTTCAAACTTTGGTTTAGAAAATTAAAAGTTAGAACTTGATGTTGTGATTTGTTGACTTTTAGTTTTTGAATTTTTTTTTAAATAATTTATTATGACTAAACTAATTAAGATAAAATTATGATTCAAAGTCCTACTTAAAAACAATAAGTCATAGTTTATTGTACATATTTTTAATAATTTTTTATTCAATGTCTTATCACAAATATAAGCTTGTAAAGTTAACAATTTAAAATTTGTAGCTTAAACTAACTTAAAAAACATAATTTTTTAAAATTAAGGGTACGTCTAAAATAATAATTATAAATTATTGTACTTACACTTAATCGATAGGTAATTAAACATTCTATCAAATAAAATTTACATTAAATTTTTATCATTAATACTTTTTAAACAGGAAGCTCTCAAAGTTACTCAAACAAATTGAAGTTTTACTTAAAAAAAAACTACCCTTATTTTTTTATTAAATAAAATTCAACAAAATATTAATAATAATTCTTAGTGAAATAATATTGAAATAGGAAACAGTGCATTTGATGTTGATGTTTCTTAGGGTAGGAATATTCCACCCTTCACTGTATAAGCAAACAAGGAAAACAACAAAAACTACCCTGAAAGAAGATGCAAAAGATGCAAAAATAGGTTAAAGAAAACAACAAAAAAATATGAAGCAGTGGGGTGGCAAATCGAAAGAAAAATCTTTTGGGTGACGGTAAAAGTGGAACGGGGTGGAAATTCTTGGAAAATGGAGAAAACTGTTGAACGTCGTGTGCGCTTGTATTCTGAACCTGCAGCAAACGCCGATGTGTTTTTCCACTTTTCCACCCTCGTGCATCCCCCCCACCTTACCACACTCTGTCATCTAACCTCCCTTCTGCACCTCACCCCCTTGCAACGAAACGAAGTGCATATACGCCGTATTTTTATGTGTTTTTCCTAGAAAATATAAACTTTTTTTTATTTTCTTTTTGCATCCTTGCATCCTTACACATCCTTACTCACCCTTACTCACCCTTACTCACCCTTACATAATTTTTTCTTATAAAAATATTTTTTTATGAAAAAAATAATTAAGGACTCAAAATTTTTCATTATCCTTCATTATCCTTTTTAAGGACCTTTAAGGATAACGCGTTTTTTTATGTTTTTTTTGGAATTTTTAAGAACCTGTATATAATATATGATATACACATGTGTGTGTATGTGTGTATATGTGTGATGTGCAACGCCCGCCTCCAGCCGCCCCCACCAAGTGCATAACTGGGACGCGCGCGGGCCAATAAAAAATAAACATTTTTTATTTAAAACTTGCAAAAAAGGCACTACGAACGAACGCTAAGAAATAGTCTAGAATCCTAGGACCTCGTCCTGGCTGAAGGAAATAGAAAAGCGTAAAAAGTGCACGCGCTGCACACGGCGGCGGCGGTGTACATAACCTAGAATATATTGAGAATGTGGTAAAAATGCGACGGAGTAAAGAATAAGGATGGTATAAGGACGAATAAGGACGAAAAAGGACGAAAATAGGTCGTAAAACTCGAATTGCATGGAAATAACGCTAGGCTGACTTTAAATAACACTAAATAACTTTTATATAAACTTTTTAACAAAAATAAAAAGGATAATAAAAAATATTAAGGATAATAAAAAAAATGTTAAGGATAATTTTTTTTTAACATTTAAAATCTATAAAAACATAAATATAATTATCATTTTTTTTTCAAAAGGATTTTTCGTCCTTTTTTTATAAAAAAAATTTAAATTTTGCAAAAAATTATTTTTATTATTACTCTTAACTAATGGGGAATTTTGAAGGATAAATAAAAAAAGGACGAAATCATCCCTTAGTGAGAAAAGGGGTGCGGAATGTTCACTAAACTGCAATTGCACTTGCACTACTTGGAATGCTTCATAAAACCGACTTAACAAGGACTACTCGAGCGTGCAAGGAGCGTGTCCGTGTCAGGATGAGTTCTTTGATCGCATGTCGAGCCATTAGCATCCTTGCGACGTGACTTACAAGCGTTAATTCACAATTAACTACGAATTAATTAAATTTAAATTGAGAATAAAATTTTTAACGAAATTAATACTTTACTCTACTTTAAAACCATATAACTCAAAGGATAATTATGATACAAATACGCGGTTTGAAATAGATGATAGTTTAGTTAATTAGCTATCGATTGGTTTTTATTTTGATAATTTAAGGATAATAGATTTTGTGTTAGGGTTATTTTTAATAAATTTGTTTTGGTTTTTTGGTGTTAATTTTTAAGTTTTGGGTAATATTTTTAAGTGGTAAGTTTAGTTGTAAGGTACGTAAAGGGTAATTAAGGTATTAGTTTTAATTAAATTTTATAATATAGTTTGGTTTATTATTTATCGTTTAAGACTAAGTATGAGTTTTTAACGATAATAGTTTTTTAGTAATTAAACTAGAGGAGCAGGCAGCAACTGCATTTGCTGCCGCCTATCGATGGGTAGCCCAGTCAATCTAGACATTGAATTAACAAAAATTCCCAGAAAGCCAAATTTTTGCAGAGAAAATTAAAAAATTAAAATTAAAAAAAAAAATTTAAAAAAACGCAAAATGTCTGTAATTTTGATTTTTGATTGCAAATATTTTCAAAAGCTAACATCGGATCGATGGGGACTTTTGAGGTTTTATTTATAATGATAAATTAGAAGTCTCCACAAAAATTTGGCTTTCTGGAAATTTTTGTTAATTAACCTATATGTTTTTGTAAAATTTATATTGAGAACTTATTCACATAAATCTAAATTATCGTAAA
>JARJDS010043257.1:0-12437 GCA_030264155.1 Atheta pasadenae
CACACTTTTCACTTACACGTTCTATCAACTTCATCTAGGCTACACTTATGCCGGCTATATCTTTATCTATCTATTCTAGTCTTCACGCGGAAAGTATGAACTGAACATGGGAAGCATTAAATATTTCATAATTACACGTTTGTCGGCATAATCACCGTTTGAAAACTAATTATTATTGACTACCGTGCTGCGTGCGGCATTAGAACGGCAAAGCCTAAACGTGCGCTATAATTACACTCTGATTTCTTCTTCATTCCTGATAAATGCTTTTAATTCATTATGCACGATACAGAGGCGCAAAAGGCGAAGACAAAAGAAACGCCTCCGGATAACACGCTACTGTACAGTCGTACATCATACGGCGTCGTTTTGAAAATGCTAAAGAACACACAACAAACATGTAAATTGTAATAATATTATAATATCCTTCTAACCGGAATAGGAAAGGGAATGAAAACAAGGACAGCCAGGAATGAACGAATACAACACAACACACGCGCTTGTATCCTTTACCCTTATACATTGCGCTAATCTTCTTGTGGCAATTAAACAGCATTATATTTAGCTTTGTGCTACTTATAATTAGTGCTACATTGTACCATTAAAATTAATTGAGCTACTTTTACGTAAACATATTTTTGTAATTTTTGATCAAAAATGTTGAAAATTTCTACCATGTAAAATATAAACAACCCTATCTTTTAATACTTGCTACTAAAAATTCACAAACGGCTTTATACGATCTTTGTACTAAATTGAATTAAATATTTATTAACAAGCATACGTTGCTATTGCTAAATATTTTGTTTGGAAGGGTTAATTATTAATCGGAGATATGTATGCGATCCAATTTCAAGATTTTTGTGTTTATTCATTTAGCATTTAAATTATTAATAATACTTTTGTTGTTTCATGTTTACACTCTGAATTATTACGCGTGAGCAGCACGTTCAGGTATATTGAGTTATTTTATTTGATTGAATTTGTGACTTTATTATTCCCTAAAATGTTTTTACGCCATCCGAAATCGGATCGGGTGTAATTTTATTTTCGGAAATTTGTTTCCGCATGTCGTCGACATAATTCGGTTTGAAGCTCTAAAATGTAATTACGTAAATTTTATGTAAAGGGCACTTTTGATGAAATAATTAAATTTGTTAAAAACACACATGATGATGGTGCCTTATTATATTTATTTTATTCCAACATTTAATTAAAATAGAATAGGAATTCTTGTATTATAATTCTAATTAAAATTCATTTTTTTAATAGAGAAATAAATCGACTTGGTAAATATTATACAGCATTACTTCGCAAAGCTCGACGTGTCGATGGCGCTGAATGCGAATGAAGCGCGTTGAGACTTAATTCAAATCAATGGCATGGCGTGCTGCCGCCCCGCATGCCACCACGATGCAAGGCACGTTCTGTGCTTCTCAAGTTCACAACGGTTCGACGTCCCAACTAAAAGCATCCGCACGAGCGTGCACTTTTGTAGTGTGTTGGCGGCTGCCACCACCGCCGCATTCATGGGTATAGTTTTACGTCGAGAGAGCAAACGTGAGCCTGGCGATAGAAAAACGAAACGGCGAAACGATTGAAAAACGAAGGTGCCCACCTACTGCACGTGAAAGCTTTTTCCATACGACCTGAAGGCTCCATTCGCTTGGTACAAGTGCGAGTACTTCTGGACTCTTTTTCTCTTCTACCTACTACCCCTATCGCCAGAAGCATTCTGTCAGTAGCCAGTTACCATCACGCAGGAACCAGTAACTAGGAGCAAAGGTTTTGGAAAAAGTTCTATGCCTTCTAATTTCGACGTTTCCTTTTATGTAACTCATTGCGCAAAATTTGATTGGATATATACTCGTTTCCGGTTGCCAACTGGTAACTACGACAAAGGTTTCAATTTTCTCTGAACTCAAATTCCTTCTAACACCGGCTGACTAAGTAATTACAGCAACGCAAGATGATAGAAACCTTATATTCAAACGTTTTTCCTGCAACACATGGAGTTTCACCGTAAACTGCAATTGCAAGCAAAGCCAAAGTATCAACCCGAGGGTGGTTGTAAGTACAACATGTGTGCTTACCAATCTTGGTAGAACTCGACGACTAGACACTACATCTTTCAACTGATAGACTTACGGATACGAATGCATACAAAGCACTATTACATATAGCAAGTCTTTCCGCCTTGGGGGGAAAAGGACAATTATAAAGCGGCTTTTCTAAGGGCTTTTTGTTGTGCTTACAGCAGGGTTGTGGTAAACACACTTCCACGAATGCTTACGTTTAAACCTTGTTCTGATTCCAAAAAAATTCCAAAAAAAATTATTTGGATTTGGCATTTATTGCCTATATATATATTTTATTATTGCAATATCAAATGAATTAAAATGCAATGTTGTATAAATATAATATAAAATATAATTTGTTATAATACCACTCAAAGTAGTGAATTACATTTATAATAGCAAACATCATTAAATAGCGTTGACGACGTTGTCGCAGAAAAAAGGAAGATGCAGAAGAGGTCGCCCGCCGCATAAACTTCTTGGCAAGTTCCAGCCGTAGTTAATTCCTCCGAGTTGCATAAATTAATTGCGAATCCATTTTATGATCCCATTTAACGATACTCTAGAGGTACTTTGAGGTTAACAACTTTCACATTTTGATAATTTACTCTTCAAACTTTTTAATCCACTATTGAATTTTTAATTAATTCTCGAAACATAACATGTTGCCCAACTAATTCCAAACTAAACCAAACTGCAGCAAACAAAATTAATTTCAAAATTAAAATGTAGGTCACCGCGAAAATACAGCCATTATAATTATTATATATTCATTTAAAACTTTCTATACCTGTCAGTTACCAAAGTGATTTGGAAGTTTATCTTGAAACAAAAGTAAGTTGCTGACTATTTAACAAAAGCTCGACTGACACTGTGATTTTCATCTTTTCCACGAAATAAGAAAGCACAATGTGGAAAACATTGTTCACTTCTCTTCCGATGTACTGCGTACACATTACTTCCTTAACACCTTTTGACGTTTTACGAAAATTGATTTCATATGTGTACGTATTATTTACTTCTGGCACACGCAGCCAGACGCGTTGGGTGAAGTATTCCCAGGATGCGTTGCGAAATTTAAGAACGGGAAGATAAACTGAAAGTATGATTCGCTAAAATGTGGAAAAAGAAGCAAATAAAAGCCAAAAGCTGGGCCAGACATAGAAAGTTACACGTAAACTCACACATCATCATTTTTTTTGGAATTCACAACATGAGTTTGGAATATCTTCTCAAGTATATATTTTTTTAAAAGAAAAATTTTTTATTTAAAAAATCAGACAATTACTGCCAAAAATGTTATTTCTATATTATATGATGTTTACATAGTTAGTAGTAAATGAGTTTTTGCGGGAAAGCAAAAAAATTATTCATTACCAGGCGGCTACCGGGCGGATGTGTGCGTGACATGTTATTTCGACATTGCTCGTCCAGCGATGCGGAATGATTGCGGCGCTGGCAGCTGGATGTGCTAGATGGATGCACGTTTTTCCTGAGCTGACTCGACGCGTTATTATTCACAAAGGCGGATACTTTGAGCATAATAATGGCATGTTGTTAAGAACATCGAGACAAGGCACGACAAGACGAAGCCCGTATTAATTCTATTTTGGTATATTTCGCCCTATAATACCTACACACGTTCTTTGTATTTGATAGCGGCATGTGCCCGCCGCCCCCCATCCGACATCCATCACAACCGATCTCCAGCGCGCGCGTTGCTCCACAATAGGTTTCGGCGGTCTGCCTAGGTACGCTGTGCGCCAGCTCCAGGGTAGACCATTTTAACGAAATTACATTCATGTTTATACTCGATCACGACTACGCGCCACCCCTGGCAGGCATCGATGTGGAATAAAATTATTATTATGCATGACATCGATAAGCATTCTCGACAAATTCAAATTCCATCATCTAACGTATTCAAACCACTAAAAACATTTTGTTTTCTTATTGATATTAAGATCTGCTTTCCAATTTATTTTATAAAATATTGATATTTTCTATTAGAAATGCAAAATTACTTTTGAAATGGTAAATGACATCTCTGCGTGATCTTTTGTTGTGTCCAAACAACAATGGTGCATCACGAAGGACGTGAATCACATCAACGTGCAAGTTCCGTATGATATTTTTCATTCGCATTGTGAGCGACGAAAGGTTTCGATTGGCGCCGCTTTGCCCGGCGCCTCCACACTATCAATCACGCGCTATTTAGATGGCAGCGACCACATCCCAGCGCCAATCGAATGCATTGCACGGCAGGCAGGTGTCACTGCCACGAAAACATCGCGTCGTAAAACATAACAGCAGAATCCTACAGCGAGTAAAAAATAACGACAAAAACTCCAACGATAAGCGGTGAAAGAGTAACGACAAACTCGTAACAAAGTGTTGCGATGAGCCACTTATAATAACAGCATGGATGACTTCGAAAGAACTTTGAGTATGGTTTAAGAGGGTTGTTAAGAGAAGTGGTAAGAAGAGTGTCGTAAAATATTGCAATGAGTTCTCATCATTTTTGTGAAATTTGTGCTTTGCGCGGTTTCTTTCACAATTTGCATGGAATAATTTTGTGTAAATTACATGTCGCCCGCTGCGCATCGTATAACGTAATTTCGCGACACAACTAAACATCTGGCATGTTTTGAATGGCACGCAACGTTTTGAGCTGAAACGACTCGCGAAACACAAAAATGTCAATGTGACAATAGAGCGTTTGTAGCATAAAATCAGTTCCGCGTGCAGTTGTTCCGCACGAATGTGCGCGATGCGCTCAACCGCCCCGGGTGGCGCCGCGATAGTCCCGCGCGACCTAGCTGGTATTTACGTGCGTCATTTTTTGTGCTTGTCATGAAACTGAGGGTGTAACAAGCTTTTTTGGCAAGTATTTTCAATATAAAATAATTAAACAACGCGGTCGAACGCGATTCAAATCAGAGCAAATTAACGTCAAAGAATGTGAAGCACCTACGTGAATAACACATAACAAGAGTGTGGATGGAATGCCAACGCTAACACAATGAACGAGACAGCAACGTCGTTCAATTTGCCACGGTTGACGATATATCGCGAAATTGCGTCAAAGAGAAGCAGACATTTTCAATAGCAAGCGCGCCACACGCAGACGACATAGTTCAATTTATTTTTCGATTAATTTTTTACTCGCACGTAGCGCCAGGTTATGCATTGCGGTGGTGTGCACCTTCATGATTTATTACTGGTATTAGTGGCGTTGGTCGTGGGACATCAGAGACGCTGCGCCGCCAAAAGGAACGTCGTACGTATGCAAAGAGCGGCCCTCCACATTTCGTCCGCTTTTACGAGGACGCGCGCACGGTTTATAATTTATGCAGGCGCACTTTTCGAAGACGACGCAAGAGGGGGCATGGTGGCAAGGCGAATTGAAGCGTCCCCGAGATGCGCGCCGTCAGATAAATAATGCACCCATGCGACGATAAAATGCGTTCCTCCATATAATATAAGCAGTCCTCGGAAGAAATCAACTGTCCCGCAGCTGAACGACGCGTAAATATTAATCCGTCGGATGCAACTTTACTGGAAATGTGATGCAGCTCTTCCTCATAACCTCGCATGCTGTCATTTCAGTTAATATAATCCCTTCACGTACGCTACTTTACAAACATTCGAATCATCACAAAATGGGAGACATTCATCAGCCATCAACGGAAGAACTAGCGCGTCATTTCAAAAACAAATAAAAACTTTTACTGATCAATTAAATTTACAGCGATGGCTTATTTTATACCCACAAAGAAAAGAGTAAGTTCTACTGTATCGAGGGAAGTTCTACAGTCTTGGGTGTAGATTAGACGTGCATTACTTTGCGTAAAGGAATAGAGGAAAATGTGTAGTCATCGCTGATGTGGCGGCGATGCGGCGGTGGTAACGCGCGCGATAATTGTCAGTGCAAAATGCGAACGTCAACATTTCACCGAACTTCTTCTGGCTTTTGTATCAGTTTAGCGTCGCGCGTGGTAATTATTTATTATCCGACGAGTTCTTTGTTGTCCTTTTCGATCCACCGCGACTGCCATCGCGGCACATAGCGCAAGATGCACATAAAGCGGCGAAGACGCTACGGTTCATCAATTAACATTAAGCACTTCAGCGCTACACGACCCGAGATAAGCTTGAATCTACAAACTTCAAGACTAACTGTTCTAAGAAAAAGCTTTTAAATACCTTGCAAGTTTTAAAGCACAAGTTAAGCAAAATGTTTGAATTACCAAACTAAAAAAGTTTTTATTTATTTTTACTCTAATGAGTTTTTTGTTGTTGTTTTTCTAACTTTTATTGGCTGAATTTATTTGACAATAAGTGAAGAAACTAAAACTATAATCTAATTGTTAACATCACATGTAGTGTGTGAAATAAGTTGACTTTAAGGTTTTCCTGGAGAATTAAAATGAAGATGTTAAAAGTACGCGGCAAGTAGACTCATCCATCAGGATTAATTGAGAGTTTAAGAAGTTATCATCGTTTGCGTGTAACTCATTCGCAGCGCACTTCAGCGAACTGACTGCGTGCACGCGTTAGACGCTATGAAGCTGTTAGCTGTTGGCAATTTAACAGTTTCTACAGTTTCGCCATTTAGTTCGTTAAAGTTATCTATTCCAGCGCGTGAATGGCGACGCGGGCAACTGGTAACGATGCAAATATGCGACAGAACGCGCGCCAGTGACTCGATCGGTTCAGTGTCGCTTTGCGTCTTCCATGCCACCGCCGGCATCACCGCCAACACTCCGGCAAACTCTCGGGTTTCTCGCCTCCTCCAGTGTTTGTACAAAATAGGTTTCCGATGGTGGGCAAAATAAGTTGCAAACACTTCGTTGACGCTCGAAAAACTCAGCCACTGCTCCTGGCAGTCGCACGAAGGAAAGTTCGAGGTGAAGTCGAAGTTGACGGCGAATTCGAGTCAATTACTAACAAATTGGTAACGATTATCTGCATTGTTGCGCTGCGTGGCAAAATTTTCCAACGCATTTTGCATTTTAAAAAGTTAGCGCTCCTTCACTTTCGGCAGCACGCTCGCCCGAGCGCAAAAAACAAGCGCAAACACGATGAAGAAACAAATTAGGGATGAAAAACTAATTTGAAACTTTTATTAAAACCCATAAAAAAAGTTGGGCCCATTCTTTTGATGTAACATATCGCGTTACGCGCGAGTGCCGCTTTTCCAACGCGTGTGCCTTAATTTAGTCATGAAACATTAATGCTATTTTCCGGGCGCTAAAAGCGGTTGCCGCGTAGAAGACTTTATGCTCCTTAGGCTTGACCACATCTGCCATTGGTAAGTGCAAATTGTTGACAGGAGTTTTCAAAGGCACTAATTAAAAACGGACTATAATTTCCAGGGTAAACGGATTAAATCATTTGCGGTTGGTAATCAATGTATTCGGGAAAAATTAATTCGTGCTTAAACCAAGCAAGTACTTAGTCAAAGCGCAAGCGGATTTCCGAAAATTATCAAACTTTCGCGTGAATGAGGCGAGCATGCAGAGATGCAAACGGAGCGAAGAGGGATTTGATTAATAACGCACACCGTCTCGTCTCACGCCTTCGGCCGGCGGTGGGAGATGACCGTGAGCGTCCGGCAATTAAAACTTCAATTTCCGGCCGGGAGTTAACCGGATTAAGGTACGATTTCACGCGGTTGGACCGCAGTAAACGTACAACAATGGCTCGAGCTGGTGTGTCGGTACCAAATTGCCGCCACACTCTGGAGAATATCCGAACCGCGGTGTCGATGTCGGGCGTTTGGTGCGCCGCGCGCGACACAATGCGCCGTGTAATCGCACGATTTATTGTCCGAGTGCGAGCGCGGCACGTGCCGGCTATGCGGCGGAGGCGGTCACGTGTCGCCGCCGACTAACAGATTGCTCACCCCCTTCGGTCGTAAGCAGATAAGCCAACAATAAGTCGGCGATATTTACTGATAAATGTCGGTTCGTCATTCGGCGCATTAGCGCCCATGACTTCAAGCTTTCCGTCCCCTGCTTCCACTCACCCCAATCAAATAGATAAAAAAAATTCAAAAAACTATCTAATCTATTTATTTACAATTTGATATTTTCGGTGCTTTTATTTTGTAAACGTAGATTTCTTTAAATAAATTTTATTTCTAGATTACGCGACGTTGATGCTCTTCTTTAACAACATCTGAAGGTGTTGGAAGTTGAAGGGTGTCGGAATCTAATTTCCTATTCGCTTCTATTTTCGCATTGCAACGATAACGAAGAAATAAATGAGGAGCGCGTACTGAACAAAGAATACTAAGAACACGAATGACAATCGGAAGTAGTCGCGTCTCACAATCGCGATCGCCATCAACAGTGCTCTGCTCCGTTTACTCATCGACTTAGACGGCAGGCAAGAGGGTAGAAAAAGGGGGTAACTTCCAGAGCTCTCCAGTACTTCTGAGGTTGTCTGTGCTCTGGTTTTTTATTTGCGTTTGGCTCTTGTCTTGCGCGTCGTTCGAATTGATGTTTGAACTTACAAGACGTACACGAGACTTTTCCTGAGTTCCGAATGCGGTTCTGGCGACATCGGCAAGACGACCACACCACCAGGATGAGGTCGACCGCGAAGTCTCTCAACGATAATAAACTTTTACTCCTGCGCTGCTTCGCTTCGCTTTAAAATACCATTTTCTCATTTGGCCATTTTCTCATTTTCATTTTACCATTTTAACCGGCGTCATTTTATTTTTGCGGTGTCTATATCTTCCGTTCGTTCGTTTGTTCGCGACCGCGATGCAGCAGTCGCCTCCACCCCCAGCCGCTGTTCCTTAATCGCTCGTCCATGTGCGCCACTGCCCGCCGTCGCCGCAAACGCCTCGGAAACCCGCGCGCGTGTTAAGTTCTAGGATAATAGAGCAGGCGCCGACGACGACTGCTAATTCCATCATAACTTTCTTGATTTACTCGCTTTATCTTTTAAATTAAGCGTCGCTTAATTAAATCGCTAATACCCTCGCGGGCGCGCAATCGTCGACGCTAGGCGCTTTTTTCTCCACTGTCGGTCGTGTTTTTCCGCAAACTCGTCGCTTCTCCTCATCCACGCCACCAACATCTTCATTTCCGCGGCGCGCCGCCACAAAATTTGCACATTTTAGACCCGCGCGCGCTAAATGTGCAAAAATGTAATATAATTACTTCATCTCGCCTTCGTTGTCGACATTTTTCTTTGTTAAATCGCGCCTGGTCTCGCTGAGCATTCAAATTAAAAATCAACACGAATAATTAAAAACGAAGGGCGTCTGAATAAACAAACCTGTTTAAAATTCCGTTAATACGCGTACATCGCGGAGCGCGCAAAGCTTAAAATTAATTCTTTCAAATTTAAGTGGATCATCAAACTAAGCTGATTAACTGCTTGAATTGCGCTTTTTTACTATAAACATTTTTTTCTCCAAAACATTTAAACCTTTATGGTTTCATTCACAATTTATTTTTATATTCTGCTATGATTTACTCGCAAATCTCATATACGTCATGCATGAATTCATACTCAACAATAACAAGGGTTCGGGTCGAGTCAGGATGAATACTCGTAAACAAACCCAGCTTCTGCTCCTCCCATATATAGTTTCGCCCATCCAACAACTCCAAATGCTACAAACCACATTTGTATCAATATTATTTATATAAATACCAACGTGTTTAATTATTTATTGACAAAACAACGCATTGGATTTCTATTTATTTAAGTAGAATTATTAAACAAATATGATAATATTTGCCAGTAAATACGATATAATGCACACGCAAAATATTTAAAATATTAATGATATAAAACGTATGGGTGGTCAATCAATTTTATTCCAACATTTGTTGCTGACCGACTTTAACATGCTCTGAATAGTTACCAGCCCTTTGGAGCTGTTATGGTTATACCATAATTATGCCGTTATTCGCAAGTTATGAATAATGAAGTTGCAAATGTGGGCGCGACCGAAAAGTTTCCACAAGTTGTGGATAATCACGCAAGCAAGTTATAATCGAAAACGTTCTTCATTATTGATCCCATGGTTTAGTTTCCTTTGAATTTCACGATTCACAAACTAAAATCTAATTTTGTCCGCAATTCTGTTGGTTGTTATCAACAGACCATAACCCTAAAAAAGCAAAAAACATTTATTTGTTGATTTTCAAAATAAAAACATTCCTGTCGCATTTGCATGTATATTTTATTATACTGTTATCTGCGCTGAGAATTATTGTGCCTTTTATGCACGCCGTAATGAAATATTAATGCTCTCGTGCGAGTTTGTTATCTTGCCGCCGTTAGGTGAGCCGTCAGCTGTTTTGGCGTCCTGGGAGCTCGCCTCCTCCGCCGCCAAGTTATCGAGTCGCACTCCAACGTGCTGTTGAATACATTCAAACCTCTTCGCCAGAGGGCACACCATCGACATTGCTGTCGTTGCGAGTGTCGATGAAACGTCCAACCCTTGTTACAAAAAAAAAACTCAAAACAAGTATTTTCCTTTCTTTACTGCTGCACAATTGTCCCTTCTTTCAATTCGTAAATATTTTCCAAAAAAATGTGACCTCCGTCACTCAAGGGATTTTATTATTCCCACAAGTCAAGCGAATTCCCAACAGCTAAAACGTTATTGTCAAATTGAAGAAACAAGTTCAGTAAAATGTTATCGTACAAAAACAAATAAGTATGATTCAGTTTCTGCGCATCGCGAATTTTGTTTCGTTCAGTTTTAACACATGTTCAATTTAATATTTAATGCTCGAATGTTTATGGCCCGAATGTGTTTACTAGCTTTGAAAAGTTTCATCCCCAAACTTTGTAATACATTGTTGTTGAATCATTTGCAGTTGCATCGTATTTGTTTCGAGTACTAAGCAGCTTTCCAATTCCATTATTCAAAACTTCATCATTTTCGCACAGACTAACGTGAATAAAAATAAATAATAGCAGTCTGTGTATATTCGATATTTGCATTTCATGCAACAAAACAAATCGTACCGCATTGGCAAAGCAATTTTGCAATTTGTTTAACAATCAACAGACAACACGCGCACAATTTCAAATAAAGTAGAACAATATCAAAGTAACTTGGTATTCATTTACAAACCACCAATGCTTTTGTTTATTTACATAATTAATTTATTCTTGTCCAGAACACTGCTTTGTGACCTTTCCATCTGCCCTTAAGTGGATTTATATGCACATTATTTCAGTAAAACTATATAAGTCCTTATTTACTAATGTACGCTATTACTAATTACAAAACTTTCCAAATGTGTTTATTAATTAAATAATATTTGTTGAGGTTGTATCGAAAATTAGTTCAAAACTGGTGTGTATTAATGCACCCTAGGTAAATATCAAACCAAATTATAGAAAATACAACTGTATGAAATTAAAATTATAAACAAATATTTTAAGCTAACTGATATTGTAATTATTTAATTAGTTATCCAGTTTTAAAAAAAACACCGCTTACCATGCGGTTTAAGTCTTAGGCCACTAAAGGTTTTTTTGATTTTTTTTCAGAAATAAAAACTAAACAAAATAAAACAAAATAATTTTAACGTGATTTTATTGTACATGTAAATGACTAATTATAATAATTTTTTTAGAAACTATTTATTTCAAAATGGCGGCTGTACAGCGTGTTTTATAATTTAATTCAATTTAGTAAAATTAAAATCGAGCAGTTCTTTGTTCCAAAGGGCACGTTGCACTTATTCAATTAGAAATAAAATTTTAATCGGAATAATGTATTCAACGAACCGATACGAATAAAGAAGAAGCCATTTGACACTAGGCGCACGTGATGTGGGTGTTCTTGCGGCAGCATCCTAATTTAACAACGGCGTTTCCAACTCGTCATAAAGCCAGCAATTGCTAATTTATTACGCGACGCGTTAAGACGAACCCGGGGGGAGCGCACAAGACACGACAACGCACTCGTTTATCATACTTAATGGGTAATTTCATGCGTGCCCGACGCGCGATTAGTACCAATGTGTGAATCAACAATTAAGAATGATTAAATGATTAATTCAAGCAGCGGCAAAAGCTGCACATATCTTTTGTTTGAATCAACACTAAACTACCCAGCGAATTTATTGTCTGCGAAAATTTCTCAATTTCTTACATTGTAATATAATATTAACAAATTTATATGAGTTAGAAGAGTACGGTGATGGTAAATTTTTGATTTTATATAAAACTGACATAAATGTGGCTTTTGGGGGTCGGGTTGAATGAATTAAATCTAATTTCTACAAAGCGAGTGAGGTTCGAGTCACGTGTTTATCAATTACAATTACACCGAGTAAGTTGCGCGTCAGTTCCTGGCCGTAATTCAAT
>JARJDS010043265.1:0-11048 GCA_030264155.1 Atheta pasadenae
ATAAAAAAATTGACCTACTTTGAAAGCTAAAATAAAATACTTCGGGGATGTTTTTCCTCTTAAATTTGGTCATATGTTAAAGAGCAACTCTTTAACTATAATTTAAAAATAAGAACCGGAGAATTGGATAATATGCACTAGCATGAGAAACACAACAATTGAGTAAATATTGAATGAAATCAGCCGAAATATATATATATAATTTATTTATATGTGTATATAGATTTGATTATTGTGAAAGGTAATAAATAAGAAGATAAATATATTTTCATTGTTTATTTAATTACGAAAAATATGCTACTATCTCGTTTTGTTTGTTTGTTTTTCAATTCAACATTGAGAAATATTTCGAATAAATGAAGAAAAACAACATTTTGTTTGATAAAATCATTAAAAACAAGCAAACATCACTTGTGCCCACTTGTATATGCTCGCCAGCGGCCGCCAACTTCTTTGCGCCACCGAAAACAGAAAATATAGCAAGAAATGTTGAACCTAACCATCGTACAAACTATACACTTAAATCTGATAACAACTATGAAATTAATTCAAACCCCCCCTTTAGCGTCGTCGCTAAATACACGCACAACATTGTCACTGTAATTTTCCATTCATCCCTCGAAAATCGGCGGCGCCCTCTTCATTCCTTTCGCAAGCGAAACACATATTTTTTCATTTCTCTACATACTTACATAGTCAATCATTATTCAAGTACAAATCGCATTTCTCTTGCTTTATAACAGCAAATAAGTAGGATTACGTATCATGTACAATTGTTGGAACTTACTTCTTACAATGTTTTTTTGCTTAAATTACTTAAGAACAATATAAATTCTATATAACTTAATTATAATACTGTGGCGCGTTTCGCTTGAAAAAGTGCGGGCGCCACCCGTGGATTGCGCGCTGTTCAATAAATTAGCTGTCAGCAGCGTCCTGCAAGCCGAAGTAGAATCGTTTGGTGTTGACAAAAATAAAAGTATTGTGCCTATTTCGATAAATCGCTGAGTTCGACGCTCACCAGCGGCAGGGACCGTCGTTCTTGCGCAAACCAATTCGTTTAATATATAACTTCGTAGACCGTTGCTTTCTTGTCACCGCTGCCTGTCACGATGTACTTGTCATCTGTGGAGATGTCACAGGATAACACGCTCGATGATTCCTTTGACTGGAATTAATAAAAATAATATTATTAAATTATCATTACACAGTAATACTACTAATAAAAATGTTGATAACAAACACTCACTTGGAATATACTGGCACCATAAGGCGTTCTCCAGGCGTTCAACAAATTGTCCTTGCCCGTTGACACGAACCACTTGCCGCAGGTAGCAAACCGTAGACTTAACACACAACTCTCATGTAAATGTAGCTGGTACTTGTCTGGTTTGGTAGCGTGCAGCACTTCGACGTGGGAGTTCTCCATACCCACCGCCAACCACTCGCCAGTGGGGCAGTAGCCCAGTGAAAAGATTTGTGAACTAAAATCGTGCTGCTGTAGTTGTTTACCCTCTCGTAGATCCCAGCTACGGACGGTGTTGTCCAAACCACCCGTCCACAGCTTGGTGCCATCGGAGGAGATGTCGATGCAAGACGCACCATCAGTGTGGCCTTGGAATTGCCGCACAAGCGATTGATTGTGTAAATCCCAAACGGCAATGTTACCGTCCGAGCAGCAACTGAAGCACACTTTCGAGTCGGGCGAAATTGCCAACGCATAACAAGCCGGCGCTGAAGAGGTGAGTTCGGCTTTAATACGCGGCGTAGGCGACGCCAGGTCCCAGATCGATAGATTCGACGCTTCACCGCCGACAATCAACGTCCGCCCGTCGGGGAGGAGTTTCACAGATCTAATATAATTGTCTCGTTGCTGTAATTTCAACCACAAACATTTTTATAATCCAATAAATTGAATAAATGCATTAAAACCTACCAAACAATCAAGTTGTGATACAGGACTCTTTGATCCTGGTTGGCTTATATCCCACACTTTGACGCAGCCTTTGCCGCCGGTGTAGACGTATTTGGTCGGATTGGAGATCGTTACGGCGCAAACGACCTCGCCGTGGCTCAAGGTATTAATTTGTCTCGCATGCCTTGGTATACCTGGACCTACCAAGGCATCCGCCGGAAAGGGAACCGGCTGCAATTGCCCCTCACCGTTCATGTGAAACGAGTAAGCCCTGCAATCGTGTGTTAAATTAGTCCATGCAAACTATTCACCCTTTCATCGCGAAAGATATGGTTATAAAGGTGACAAAGGTTACAAAGGCTCACAAAAGTTAGAAAAGAATTGACATGGCACTTACGGTTTTCCACCTGGAATTGCACCAAGACCATTTGTGGCCATGGCAGAACCCCTAGCGTGCGGATGCCCATCGTAACCCATCAGCGGGGGTCGGCCGTAAGGCGAAGGCGCCACATTATTGTACGGACTCATATGATCCAACCGTCCGCCACCTGGTGGACCACCGTACGGTGGATACTGTCCCATCGCGCCCACTTTTGGAGGTGGGCCAGCTGGACCAGCACCTAAATTCGGTGTTGTCGATCGAGGTTTTGCCCCTGGGGTTAAAGGCTTTTCCTTAAAATTTTAAAATTAATTTCACTCACTTTCTACTAAAAATTAAATAAATAATTTTAAAAAACACAACATACATCTTTGCTTTTTAGCGATGGTGTACTCCTTGATGAAGAAGAACCACTTCGACTTGGAGGCCGTTCCATTTTTACTTTATCCCCGTTCGTACTACCATTTTCGCGTATTTCATTACCAGGACCACCTAGTGCTGGATGTTCACCATTCGGATGTGGAGATTGTGCTTCCTATAACCAAATATCAATTAATATCCACAAATATTGATAAGTAAAAATAAAATATAAAGAAATTACCTCATTCGCAACATCCACAACTAAATCTTGATCACTTTTTTCACCATCGCTTTCCTAAAAACAAAACAAACGTTATTTCAATTATTCTCCGTCTCTCAAATAAATTAGGTTATGTTTGAGGTATGCAATTTCCAATAAACTTATCGATTAGGTTCTAACCATTACAATAAGGTGCTTTAAAACAAGAAAACGCAATTGCAGGACAAAATGCTTGAAGAAATGTCACCGTCCAGCAAGTAATTGCAATAAATAAATAATTCAATCGCGTCTAAATGGCGCCCATTATAATCGAAGCGCGCGGTTGTAGCAAGAGAAACGAGCGTAAAACGCGCGCCCCTAATGTTTATATCGACGATCGTTATCGGCGTGTTCCATGTATGTTATTTTACCAGCAATAATGGGCAAATAACGTTAGCGAGTCAACTAAATGACCGTTCAACCAGCCACAGAATGTCCACACAACACAATCAACCACAAACAAAAACACAACTCAACCTAATCACATTATTTAAATTTTACAACATTTCTGTGTACACTCATAACATTAAGTTAGTTTGCTGTCGATACAACTACCATGATGAGACACATAAATGTTTAATCAAGCACTTTGCATGAATAACAATCAAAAATGTCATTAAGACTATTTTTCATTTCCCGCGTCTTTGGTTGGTTAATTTTTCATCTAAATCGACCACAATATTTTATTAATTTAATGAAGATATTAGATTAATGTATCGAAATTTCATATATTATAAAATAATGATAAGTATTAGAATTTAAAATGGCTGATTTTATTAGAAAATATTTGTAGGTTATAAATGTGTGTAAAAGAAGCGTTTAATAATGATAATTGTCTACAAAAAGTGACGACGCCTCAGTCCTTATAGCGTGACAAAAACATAGTCATCGAGATAAAAAAAATAAAAAACTTCACAGCGGTTAATAGCTTGAAGCAAGATGAAACAGCGCGACAAGATAAAATAAAAACGCTGCGAACGAAGAGACGGACAAGGCGACAAAAACGAAACATGATTCTGTGGCTTCTGCTTTCGTCTGCTGGTTCTTCCTGCGACAAGTCGGCTCATTTCATAATTAAAATTAAAATCCTGCCTTTTTACTGTTTGCTGCTCATAGCCTCCGCTTCGGCCATTTCACTTTAATTATCATTTTAATCCGGTTTTCTTTTAACCCTTTCAGTTTATATTTCATGTACTCACACCGTAAAATAAAATATAAGTAGCAGTATTGTTTTACAAGCTTTTATTTTGTTGAAATCGATCACAAATGACTAAATATTTAAGTGATCCTAATTGAAAATGTTCTAACAAAAATACACAAATCGAAAACGAGAGAATTGTGAAACGAAATGAAGCGGGAAAAACCACAAAACGCGACTGCAAGTAGCACGAGGAAAACCTCGAATCCGGGTCGAATTTACCAAAATCCGAAAACCTTTCGCCGTGCACATTCTCGCTCACAATCGAACCCGTTTTATTCCACTACCCCAAACCTGCACAAAACCCGCCACCTTCCTCCCGCCCGCAAAGCAACCGCCGTCATTCGTTCTTCGTCCTTTGCGTCTCTTTCGCGTCGTCGCTTCAATGCGATCCTTTTATTTTGTTATTCGGTTATTCCGCGAGCCGAGGAAACCTCCGTCGTTCCTTTTTCGGCTCGCTTCATTGCAATGCCATTCGCATCTCAACCCTCTGCACACAAACCATCCCCGCGCTGCTCCCCACGCTCGCGCTCTCAATGTGGGAAAACTCGGGATAGACATTCCGATAAATAATAGTCGTCGGTTTTGCCCAGATACTCGCAGCTTTCTCAAAACCCTCGTCCGAATTTTCCAACTTAAGAACTTGCTCTTCGCAAAAGGACGTAAATGCGACAAAGACCGAAAGAAAAGGAGAGCGCGCCAAAACGCAGGAAGAGTGTAATATCGATCCTATTAAACGGCAGAATACGCTCAAACCGAACTGAAGAAGAAGTGAAGAACATCTCGACCGTTAGGCATAGCAAGAAAGCTGGAAGAAAAATGTTTGTTTGTGTGCACGTGGTTAAGTTAAGAATGTTGAATACGACGAGAACCATCTTCGTAACTACTACCGTTCGCCTACTTCTTGGTACTTTGGTACTTTTTTTAATTTTCTAGTTTCCAGTTCAGGTTTTCTTTATGGCGCCAAATATTTTTATTATAACCTCAATTTAACCTTAAAGTTATAGCCATCTGTTAAGTAATTAGTTTATAAAATTTTATTTAGTGTTGAAGAAGTCGTGCGCTGGCGTTGACCCATAACAATCGACAAGATCGCGCGTTTGCGTCCGCATCGTGATCGTGATTACCCTCGAGGAGTTTCTTCTATGCTCGCCGGCGCACAAAACGATTTGCAACGCAAATTACTTTGATTTAATACCACATAACAACTAGGCATTAATAATACTAATTGCGGAGTTATCAAAGGCTACACTTGAACGAGTTATTGATCATTTGAGAGCGGGACAATGTAGGTTTTGTCCACAACAAACGAACAAACAAGACAAAAAGTGCTAAATCATTGACAAACAACAAAATATACACAACGAATGACACGGCATGAACAAAATGGCATCCCGAGCATCCGTATTCGTGTAGTTCGTCGATTTCGTCCTTTTCTGACATGTTTTGCAGTCTCAAACAGACGAAAGAAAAAAAAGCAAACGAAAAATGCTGCCATTGCCATCGCTGCTGAACTGCCACTGCCACCACCACTGATGATACACGTATGAATAGAATGTTATATGGAATGTAGCGCACGAGGTGGCAGCGTCGGAGGCGGTAGCAGTGGGAGGCCACGCGGCGGTTATAACAAACGAACAACTCAACGCCGAGGGGTGGCGGCGGTAGCCGGCCGTCGGAGGCGGCAATATGTGCGCCGTTTTGTACGTGTGAGATATGTGAGTGCGCCACGCTTGCCCGCGCTTGCCAGCGAAGAGTTTTTAAAAATCGATTTGCCGCTTTCGGCCCCGTGGGCGCAAAAAAACGCATAAAAGGTATGAAAAAGCGCGCTAAGAGAATGAAATGGGTGCGGCAATTGTTCATTTTGACATGTATTCAAAATATAAATGGACGCGGAGTAAAACATTTGTCAAAAAAAGAAAAGCATAGCAAACCCCAACCAAAACGAAAGAAAAACGCGTTTTTAAAAATGAAAAATAAAACTTACATGTCCCATTTTGTCTTCTTTTCTTCGTTTCATATCGTTATCAACATCAGCAGGTGATCGTGATCTGTACTTGTCTCTTTCAGCAGGTGACACTGAATTCTATAATTTTTTTTTTAATTTAAAAATTAAAAATATAAAAAAAACTAAAAACTTACCAGTCTTTCTTCTGTGTTTGCCGATCCGGGTCCAGCTTTCAAATCAGCCGGCTCTCGCGCATGTAGATCTGCTTTCAGTAAAGGATGCGCACCACCAGCGGCTGCGGCCGCCGCCAAACCGGCGGCAGCGCCATGCGGGCCCCCGGGTGCTCCCGGCATACCGGCCCCAAAGCCCAACAATTGCGCCGCAGCGGCGGGCCCCATGCCCGGCAAACCCGGATGCGGTCCCATCGGCAATCCGCCGGGACCGTGCGCCCCATGCGGCAGTTGCTGCGCGTGAATTTGTTGCTAAAAGAACCAAAACAAACCAACCGTCAAACAAAACCGCCCACTCTTACACCCATCATTGCCGCGCACAAGCGTAACACAAATGTACACATAAATTGTTAATTGACACATTAAATTTGCAGTGTTTAGCGATCGGTACACAAAAAAAAACAAAAACAACCAAAAGATTAACATAAAAAAACAACGCACCACAAAAGTAAGTAAGAAAAACAAACAAGGTGAGATCAAAACAAACAACACATCACAAACAAAAAATAAGTACAAACTAAAACTAAATTAGATTAATTCAAAACAAATAAACATAAACTAAAACAAAAACTAAAGGATAAATAATTCGACTAATAACTACTTACAAGCAACTGTTGTAGACCTTGCTGTTGTTGTTGCTGTAAACACACAACAACACACAAATCATTAAAAAAACAAAATAATTCGCATGTGACACACGCGCTGCATTTGCACTTGCTTGCATTTACTCATTCCGACCCAAAAAGTATCAAAATCAAATCAAATAAAACCAAAAACAACATTCACACCCTTCACCCTTGCACAACACACTACCATCATTCCACCTGACAGAAAACCATCCACCAAAAACCAAAAATAAATTCAACAAAATCCATTCGATTCACAACTTACAAAACCACTATCAGAAATATTTATAATAAAAAAAACAATAAATAAAATAAAAATAAATGAAAATCAAAGCAAACCGAACCCATTTTAGATAACTACTAATAATAAAAATAAAATTTTATAATTAAAACTAAAATAAAATTAATTTATACTGGGTGTAAACACAACCAAACCAATTTTAGAAAAAAAATGTTATTGGTACACCCAGTATATAATTATTTTATAATAATATGACCTAAATGTAATTAAAAAAAGTCAATATTGGTAAATAAAATTTTGAATTGGAATGTGAAATAGGATTCCTTTTAGAATTAGAGCAGTTGTTAGGAATTGTAGGGAAATTTAGCGAGAGGGTAGTTTTAGGTGTAATTTGTAAGCGGGTGAGTGTTTTGAGGGTATCGAAAGTAATAGTGCTCGGTTGGTCGGTCGTACACCGAGCAGAGCGTTGCGGTGGCGGCGAGGAAGCGGGACGAGTGTGCGGAGCAAGTCGAGCAAGGAGTGGGATGTGGGTTGGCGGTAGTTGGCGGTGGCGGGGACGCGGGCCGTTAGATAATTGAAACTTACCCCGATGATGGCGTTCAATTCGGTCATGGTCACTTGCTTGGCGCGCTCGACCGCCGACGCCACCTGCTGCTGGTGCTCCTGCGCAAGGAACGGCAGCACTTGGGCGATGATCGCGTTGAGGCGTTTGGCGATCTCAGTCTGTTTGTGCATTTCGACGTTAAGGCCGTACGACATTTCGTAGTACTGCAACAAAAAATTTAATTAACAAATTATTATTTTTACATTAATATTTAATGTGATGTCAGGTGATTGTTTTGTTTTTTTATTTTTAGTTGACTTTTTATTGTATGCAACCCAATATACACAAAATATGTTCACTTGTTTTTGTTAGTTTTGACATTTGATTTTTACAGAAAACTATTGATGTAGTTAGTTGTAGATAAAATAGAACTAAAAGAAAATAAATAACGAAAGCCAAAAATATGTGTGAAGTTAAAAGTTGATAAAAACCATGTAACACATCCGAAAAACTAAACAAATATATTGGCGTTGGGAAAATACGCGAATCGAATATAAATAGAAATCGAAATCGAATCGAAAGCCGGAAAGCTCTGCGCTGTGTCGCGACCCGCGCACACATGATATATGTTTGCATTAGATTGGACACATTTACCATATTTTCATATTTCCACCGGCCTCTGAAGGAAAAGCCGAAGCCCCGAAAAAGAGCAACGCATCGGAATAAATAACGACGAGCAAGCGTGCGGCCGGAATAATGCATCGGTCGATGTGTCAAGACTCAGGACGACGCCAAACGCGTCCGGAATTTATAGCCACGAAAATCAGTATTTTTCTGGCGGGCGAGAGAACATTTTTCCTCTCGAACATAATTCACTGCCTCCCAACATTTACACATCCAAATCGAATAGAATCGAAAACATCTACATCTAAATAAATACAAAAATGTGCAAACTCCGAACGCATTGCAATTGCAGACAGGACGAAATTGGATAATACATTAGACGGAAAATCAATTTTTACCAATTTCCTCTTCCGCGGTTGGCGAAAAAAAATTAATTTAAACCGGCGCTGGGGTTTTTCACCCCTAAAATTGATGTCTAAATATTGATATTGGCCCAAAGTATTAGTCAAGCATAACTCGAGGATCGCGCAGGCATCATTAACCTTCCAGCAGGTATTAATATCGAAGGACTCTACCCGGATGAGTGGGGATGAAGCAATGAAGCGCCAAAGTTGGCGTCGCCGCGACACCGCAGGTGATCTATATTTCATAGCGCTGGCTTACGGACTTCAGCACTACGCCGCCCCCAGTATGAACCGAGGAACATAGAAACCTATGAAAAGTATGTCGGAGCCGCCACCGACCATTTAATACTGATGTCCTAACTTGAGCAGATCAACGAATGACGAAAGCTCAACACGCAGCAAATGGAAACAGATAGCAGGTAGAAGAGTCGGTTGTGTGGCGAGGGGGGCGGCAGTCGCGTAGAGTCGGCTCGCCGCCGGTAATCGATACGAATACACGAGAAGTAGGTGTGCGTCGCCGTCGGTGTGCATTGAGCGTCGCGACGCGACATGATGCGACACACGCGGCCGTCCCAAGCGTCGCGACGCCGCACGTCACGCCGACTTTGCTCATGTCTCGGTGTTCCACCTTTTCGCCGCGCGCGCGATTTATGTTGTTGCGCGTCGAGCGAATACCCAAACCCCCCTTGGCTCTCCAGGCCGACGCAAAACACCAGGGGTGGGAATGAAATGATGACAAAATGTACGAAAACAAGCGAACAAATAGAACTCAAAATTTCACAATACTCCTTAACGTATTTTTTATTATTATTATTTCGACGTAATTGCTTAACAAAAAAAAAAGCAAACTAATTATGGGTAATCAGTAAAGCCATAACAAAACTTACCATAACATAATGCCGTTGCATTTCAGTCTTCTCGCTGGCTAACTTCTCACATTCTAATTTTAATCTGAAACAAATGCAAAAAGTTTGTTTATTAAATATTTTCAATACAAATTCTAAATGTTATTATTATTATTTTATATTACGTAATGGTAAACTGTATTCGTAATTGAAAGCTAGTCATAAAATAACGATAAACGTTTGAGAATGAATTTATTTTGTTCAAAAAGTTAATGAGGAAGCAATTTACTCAATACTTCAACTTCAACTAGTAAAACGAAATTCATCATCCAACAAGCACAAAGTGGCTGTTAATGAAGCAGCGATTTAATTAGTTGTTAAAGTGAAGAAATACAAAGCATTAAGTAATAATAACGAACACAAAAACCATTAAAACTTGTTGGTAATTGAAATTAATTTAAAAAACTACTTACGAGTGATATTGTGCTTGCAAAAAATTAAACTCCTCCTTTATCCGCTCCAGCGTGTCGGCGATTGTGAACTTGATTTGTCCTGCCTGCGGTGGAGGACCCTGCAAATGAAAAACCCCACAATTAGTTACACAATTACACAATTGCACAACAAGTTCAATCCGTAACCTTTTCTTTGGACTTTTGCATTTATTACTAGGTGTGTGTACTACGTTTCTGTATTCCTTATCATTTCTTGTTCGAACTATTTGTATCACTTATAATCCATAACCTCAAAATGTATTACAAACTTTTAACATTTTTCTTAAAACACTTGGTATATAATTCCCGGCGTTAACAAATTGAAATCGAAGATTTCGACGCTTAGTAAAATAAAAAAGTTAAGTGAACACTCGCGCGCACCAGCAAGTCAAAGTGTCATCGCGCCGTACACACGCGCACACAATTGCCGCCGGCGGCCGCCCTCGCGATCGCAATGACTCTATCGCGTCGAGAGAGCAAGGCGCGCGAGGCCAGCGAGACGAGCGATGACTGGAAACTGGATGCGAGAGGCGAAAAGAGCGAAGAGCGTACCGCAGCGAGAAGAGAAGTGGGAAGCGACGGCAGCGGCGGCGGCAGGCGCACGAGGAACAGAGACGTGTGCCGCCGCTGAGATGATGATGGAACGAAACGCAAAACGTGCAAAGCAAAGGCGAAAGCAAAGAGCGCTTGTCGTCCAAGGGGGCGGCAAGGGTGGCGGCAATCATACGCGAAACGAGACTCGTATAACTAACATACATCGACCCACGGAGAAAGAGAACATATTTCAACTTTTATTATGTTATACTAAATGTTTTCCAAACCGCCCCCGCAAATCTTAAACTTTTTTTATTAAATAATAAATATTGTTAATATTATTAATTAGGAATATAATTTTAATGATTTTTATCACCCTGTATGTAAATATGTTTAAGAGTATCTCTTTTTTCGTAGAAGGGGTGGAAGTGGAAGAGATAGAGATGTGAA
>JARJDS010043275.1:0-11949 GCA_030264155.1 Atheta pasadenae
TGACATGGTATTCAATTTCGTATATTCCGTACGCCAGAGACGCTGTGAAAAAAGCCGTTTCAGCATGTGTGGTTTAAGTCGTAAGTACCAACAAAAAACATATGTAAATACAGCCATTCTTGTAATAACAAATAACTTTATTTCATAAATATTTTGTATGGAAGGAAAAGCAGGAAGTGTAACCCGCTGAAAATGTTAATCCTCAACGTCAATCATCTTTATTTATCATCGACGCGCGGCGCTTATACCGTTCGACGCCCATCATCAACAAACTTTTGTTCTCCCAACCCCACGCAACCAGCGTGCCAGCAAAACAAACTCCGCCAATGGCAATGTGAAGAACAATCGACATCTCGTAGACGTACATCTAACAGAACAATTGAAACAAAAAGCATTTTTTGTACTTATAAACCCTTGAAAATATATAAAGGTTACACAAAATCAGGAAACTGGTGCAATTTGCACATAGCTAAGTGGACATATTTTAAATGAATCAAGTCAATTCTTATTATAACAATACCACACGCTAAAACACTGATTATGAAAGAATGAATATCAAAATAATAGGTTATATATTATTATAAATATAGGCTAGGATTGTAAAAACTAAAATTTAAACATTTACTTACGTCCGAAAGTTTAGTCACAAAATACGAAAGAACCAGCATGATAGAAAACAATTTGTCTGGCTTCAAACCATCCAATGGACGATGACTGGAATTTCCGTACTGATTGCGGATGAAATGTATGCTGAAAAATATTAATATTTTATTGTATGTAATGTAAAATGGTATTGTATTGGAATAGAATTTTATAATGTTTATTACCTGTGCGTAATCCGTGCACTCATATTAATGCAATTCGCAAATATAAAGCCTACAGGACCTAAAGTGTTAGTGAGCAGGTAGGATATGGCAAGGAAACTGACGCTGAAAATCACCATTAAATAATTGTACTTGTCTAATTGCCTGTTGTCCATTGTAGCAAAGACGTAACATTCTGTCACGCCATTAATAGCCAGCAGGAGCACAGCGAAGCAGTGACATTTCAACAGTGTTGTGGGCAGGTAACTTTCAGTGAGCACACGACCGCCGTACAGGTACAACAAGGTGTGGGAGTAATTATGACCGAATACTACGACTATTAAACCAATTGATGTTACTACTTTTAATAACTGGCTTAAGACTGTAGCTGATTCTGTGATTGCTTTCTACAAATCAATAAAATAAAATCAAGTTTTAAAAATTTTTAAAAAAATTGCCAACAAAAACGTACTTTGTCTTGTTTTAAAAGTGGCACCTCTCTTCTTATCATCTGCGTGAAGTAGAAATAAGCACTTTCTTCAATTGGTCTGAAGACAAATCTAAAATATTAATAATTACAATATTTAATTAAATCTCTACAAAGTTACACTGGTAAACATTGAAAAATGTGTTCTCCTGTTTTTGTTGACCAGTGTTATCTTAATTTAAAGAAAAATAATAATCTATGAACTGTAAACCTACCTAGCAGCTAAGCTTCCTAAATTATTAACTATATCGTACATGGATTGTTCACTAAATGTTAAAACCGGCGATATGGTCATCACATATCGCTCGCCTTCTGTTAAAATCTGCTTCACAAAACTTTGTTTCGCAAAACTCACAGTTAATATGACTAGATCCTTATTTAATGGACTTTCCTGCAAAAAGTACATATTTTTGTATAATGCCTTTTGTATTCAATTCATTAAATATAATAAACATACAGAGTTTTCCATGGAATACGGCATGAATTCTCTGATACTCGTAAACTTAAAATCTTGCATGTCTGTAAACATCTTAGATTGGTGTTTGTACGCATCGCCTTTCTTCTTGATCCCGTTAAGTTTTTCGATGTACCAATAAAAGAATCCGTAGTAGCAAGCAGATAAAACTACAGACGATAAAACTTGTGCTATAGAAAATGCGTTGATTGCATATTCTGGACGCCACAAAACTAATATCACAAACGTAGCTGTGCGCACGACTACGTAAATTGTATCAACGACCACCTAAAATAGTTTAATAGTAGGAAACGAATTTTTACCAATTAGAAAATAAGTAACAAGTTAAATCATGCATTAATATATTAAATAACGTGTTTAAATTCGTGTTAATAGTTCAAAAACAAAACGTCATGCATGAAAAGTCGGCCATGATAAGTTTACGTCATGTTGAAAACCAATCAAAGCGTTAGTTTTCGGTAACGGCCAATCAGGTGTGCTTTGAAATCTTGACAATGAACATAACCTGACAAGGCTTCACTTCAATTTTAGAGTTCACTCAGTGACTACAAGACTCTTACTTTTATCTTATTTTCGTTAAAAAGGGTGTGTGACAAGAATAAATCGGTAAGTATAAACCAAATAATTCACTTACCTTTAACTTAACGAAACAATAACTTTGCGCGGCCAAAACCACACTCTGCGTCATTTGATCAATGATAACAGATATAAGAATAGCATAACATCCATAATGATATTGTGCTAAATATTTATCCTCAGTTCCACTTAGTATATTCAACCAAATGTAAGTGAGGATAAAACCAAAGATTGCGCTTATTGGTACACTAAAAAGAATTGAACTTAAATTCGTTTTTAATAATCATCTATGAGCACTTACGATAACCAGATTTGATTCAAAACCTGAGCCCAGTTATGTGATTTCGAGTCAGACAAACAAGCTTTAATCAAAGGTTCTCTGGATAGAAATATTAAAGTTGATTCTAGCAGTAAAAGGCGCACATTCATTATACCGAGCACGTCTTGGCCGACATGCCGGATGATAAATGCGTTTAACACGAATGTTATGCATCTAAAAATAATCTAAAACAAGATTTCACTGTTTTCTGATACTTTTAATTCAAAATTTGATGGTGAGGTTAAAATTGTTTTTGGCTTACTTGAAAAATAATGCTGAACTTGGCGCTGTCCAGGCTCGTCTTCAATATGTTGCGCGCCATAGTGTGTTATATACCAGGACTTGAGTTTAGAATTTTCATTACGCAAACGTTTATTACATTTTTAAACATCAGCTCATCAGTAACAAAACCTATGATTTGTACTGTTGGTACGCAAATTAAGGTTAACAAGGTTAGGTTCTACTGCAGTCACTGCAGTGTTTTGATCAGATACGGGATACAAGCAGGACTCAGCTGTTCCTGCCAGGGAATTAAGTGGGGGGAATGTCGCAGGCAGTCGCAGGTGCTGCAGGGCAGCAGGATACAACACAGATACTAGTATTTTACGTTTTGTAGAAAACTAAATATAGATTACCTTTTAGCTTATTTCTTGTGTCATGGGTTCCTATGATTTGTTATTGTACTTGAAGCGCCCTCTCGAGGCATAATTTTATTTAATTAAATAAGTTTGTTTTATTACGCCGAGAACTATAAAATATAAATACAATTAACTAATTAAATTGTTAGTCATACAGTAAGAAACAATTCTCAATAGAACAATTTGTTGTTAAATATGTTTATAGTTTTTCAACTGTTTTTTGCAAAGTTATATATGTAGGCAACTTGTAGTACTTGTTTACAGTAACCTCAGTTACTTGTAGTCACTTGTTATTATCCTGCATGTGTTTTGCGGATTTGTCATTAAATTCCTGCATAAATTCCGAACGTTACACGTAATCGAATAGTATATGTGACTCACCGGCTTTTTTCTGCCGATCTGAAGCACATCACAACTATTTTTCGCCTAAGTCATACACTTCCTATACGTCGTCACTTTCCCTTTGCAGAAATCATGGATATGAAGAAATATTTTAGCACGGACGAGCTGAACATTCTAAGGGAGATTCAGGATAATTTTCAGAGCAACCTCAACAGGGTAAAAAACTATTTTATAGAAATTCATAGTTTCAAGGTTAATATTATCTTTATATTTTAATTTAGCAAATTGGTAATGACTTGCTGCGAGAATCCAAGGCCTCCCATTCAGTGAGATACCTCCAGAATGTGTCAATGATTGTTAATGACTCTGTGATGTAAGTTATTTTTTTAAAATTTAAATAAATCAAGTAATAGTAAATTTTTAAAGCCATTTGAAGAATCTTTGCCTGAAAAGTCCAATTGCATTTGAAACTGCTAACTTGACAGTTGACTTTGAATCAGAATGCCTTAACTGCAACTTTATGCTCAAGGATATTATTCTTGAGGCTGAATACTGGGCAACACACAAGGGCACTGTGACTTTTAAAATTAGCAATACCAGCTTGGTTGGAGGAGTTGGTTTTTACAGGAGAGAGGATTCTCTCATGCCACTTAATTATGACATTGCTGTAATACCCAAAGAGATTGAAACTGAGATACTTTTCTGTCCTGATGAGGCGCAAGTTTCCGGTAGTGGTGCCGCTTCATGTGCTTTGGATACCAAACGCGATTCTAGTACTTCCGTTGCTGATAGCATGGTCAGCGTTTTTTGGGTTGAGTTAAAAGAGCTTATTATGAGGCAGTTTTCGCGTATTGTGGCCGGTAACGTGGTAGAGTATTCTTTTTCCGAATTATTCTTGGATGAACCTGATAAATTCAATCAGTATGAGTTCGATCGTGTTCGTTTATCTAACAAATGGTTTGATGAAAAGCTTAAAGTTTTTGTTGATATTGCGTTGGGGGTGACTGGTCCTCCGGTACAGACAAATTTTACCAAGGACGGGTTGATCTATTCGATTCAGTCAGGCCCTTGTAGTTTTGCCGATTTGAGAACACTGAAGAGAACGAACGATGCTAGTTGGTTCGACGCTGGGGTCAACATGGAGATTTACGCTTTGGTGGAAATTCCCAACTTTCAAGTAAGTAGATTTATTTTTAAATAGAACGCACATCGTTTATTATTTGTTATTTGTTTACATACTGCTTCTAGGAAACCTTTATTTTATTATCAAACAAAATATGTAATTTCCCTATTTTGACTTGTTTACTCCGTGTGTTTACAAACTGTTATTTTTGTTGACCATTGCTAATGATATTTATTTGAATTGCGTATTTCAGTTTGTGTTCGACGAATGCGTGATTACAACTCAGGATGAAGCACAAAACCAAGTCAAAGGGGTTATAAGGTTATTGCCTGATCGTAATCGCATCCACGTTAAATTTCAATTTAGTAAAAACACCGAAAATCGCCAATGTTGTGTCTTTTTGGACCTTTCCGAACTTGAGTAAGAATTAAAAAAAAAAAACATAATCTAGTTTTCTAACGCTCGAAACGTCTTTATTCAATTAACAGATTCAGCTTTGTTGAAATGGAAGCTGATCCGTCCACGCCAGACTTCGCAAATATGCAAGAAGAAGTCATGCCATTCGTTGTTGGACACGTCCGCATGCAGACTGAAGTCATTCTCCAGAAGCATGCGAAGTATTTTAATAACTTGATGCACAATTCTGCATAAACTTTTCGCATTTTTTAAAATTTTAATACTAATTTGTTTGAAGCATAAATCTCAAAGATTGTTTTCAGTTATCGGTTATTAATGTTAATCTACTTTTAAAGCACGTCAAGTCTTTAGTGATATGACAATAAACATTTGTTTCATTCTTTTTCTAGAGTATTATTGTATCAATTGTATTGTATGCCTGTAGTACTTAATTGCTTGTTGTTGCGGTGCAATTAACGCTTGCTTGGCGAGTTTTTTACCGGTAATTGTAAAGTGATTGATAATATTTAATGCAAATATTTGATTGGAACTTTACACACAAGTTTTTTGTTATTTAACTTTTTGAGAGACGTTAGGTAACGTGAATTACCGATAATATTTGCATACAATTGTTGGTTGTTGGACTTGTATTGTTGATTGATGCCGTAATATCTTGTACTGGCAGCTGCTTCACGTTTTTAATAAACTATTTTATCACAAACGACATAAACCTAACCTTATTTATCCTTTCATTGTTTTTGTCGGCGTCGGATTGTTTTGCGTCATTATTTTTTACTTGTTGTTACACAACTGTTCAGTTAGTAAACTCAGAGAAAAGTGACGACTTTTCAAAAATTAGAAAAAAGAAAATGCTAAGGAAAAAATAATTATTAAAGTTTTGAGTTTGAGGTGGTAAATGGGGGTGTTAAACATTTTTGTTAGCGAATATCATGATAATGTTGGATGACCAATATATTAATCAATAAATACTGAAAGTTTCATCATTTTATTGTTTAAAGTTATTAATTTATGGACAGATACACGCGTTTTGTCCCACAGTGCGTTCTGTTGGTTTTATAAAAATCAGAAAACGACATTTTAACTGGAATTAATTTGTTCTATTTGTAAATAAATCGCTTTCGTAACAAAGCGATAATCATAATCACAAACTAAAGCGAGTTTGTTTTGTTATTAAACCAGATCCTTAAAATGTATGTCGATTTGTAATGTATTTGTTATTATTTTCGAGAAACTCATTAACACATTATTGGAATTAGTACATGAACTTTATGTGATAACCCGACTATTCGACTGTTGCCCATTAAGCACATAAGTTTCATTAAATACATAAGGAACGCGAATTAATCAATTTTTAATTTGATAATTATGGATATTCCATAATACACATTCAGGCCTGTGCTGCTGAGAAGCGATAAATTAAAATTAAAAAAAAACAACTGCTTGCTCAAGTCAAGGTCTCGTTCAGAAGATTTGATTAACGAATTAACACCGTTCCCCACTTTGGAATCCGCAATCATGATTCCGGTATAAATACTACGCTCACGACCATCTTAGATTAGTAATTACTTACTTACCAATACTTACCAAACAAACGAAGTTATACCAAGTTGAATCTTGCAAATAAATTTAAAAAAATGAAGTCATTAGTTTTGGTTTTGTTAGTTACCGTCATTGCTTTCGCTTGTAAGTATTTTTGAAAAGTTTTCTTGTTGTTTTGTAATGTTTTTTTCTTTATTAATTGAATGTAGTGGCGGAAGAAACATGCAAACAAGGAGACACGAAGACCGGAGATGATGGTTGCAATCAGTGTCATTGCGGTCCTAAAGGAGAATGGTTTTGTACTCAGATGGCTTGTCCTTCGCACCACCATCATCGTAGGGATGTTGCCAAAGAGTGTGAGCCTGGAGATGTGAAAGATGAAAGTTGCAATAAATGCAGATGCGTTAATGGTCAATTTGCTTGCACACGTCGCATTTGTGAAGAAAACCGTCAACGTCGTGAAGTCAATACACCAGAGAACTGCACTCCTGGTGCGAGATTTATGGATAAATGTAATAGATGCACTTGCTCCCCCGATGGCAAATCTGCCTTTTGCACATTGAAAGCTTGTCCTTAAAAACTTAATTATGTGAACACTTTAAGTATTTATGGGTTAATTGTTAAATATGTTCTTATTTCCTATAAGTTGTTATTATACATGTAATGAAATAAAAAAAGATTCCTGCATTATTTCTTTGAGTTGTAATTGAAAAGTTATTCTTGTATCATAAATCCAAGTGGTAGAAAGTAATTGTTATTAATTTAATTAGGTAATTTTAAATAATTATATTATTATTTAATTAATAATTAGTTAATATTCGTAAGTTTGAAAAGTTTTGAACGTTTTGAAGGTTTTGAAAGTCAAACTTGGAAGTATTACTCATGTAGGCAACCCAACGTACACGTTTATGTATTTTGACATCCGTCAAAAATAAAACCTTGCTAATCCCGTAGAAACCGAAGTGTTATTCCAGATTTTCCTGGGTTAAAATGATTGTTTAGTGTTGTACTCGCTTACATTAAATGAAATAAACTCTCATCTAGTGTTGACAAGCTCCCAAAGGTAATTTGTTACATTATTTTGACCTCGCTTACTGACGTTTTTGACGCTGACGTTCGAATGTAACCTCCAAATGTGGTCCCTGAATTATTTGTTCTTAGTGTAAAAGTTTAAACAAATAGCTTTGCCCTGTCCGTAGCAGGTGCGTTCGCCCTCGCTTTGAGTCGTCGACGATGCCGTAGCGCTAGCGCGTGTCGCGCGATAATGTGATGTCGGCGAGGAATATGGACAATGAGCACTCCAGCTTCATCAATCGCATTGATTACAAAGAGATCTCCAGGAATCAACTCGTCGGTGAGGGAAGTTTTGGTAAGGTATATCTGGGCCAGTGGCGCAACAAGACTGTCGCCATTAAGATCTATTCCACTGAAGAGGAACGCAAAGCTTTCATGGTTGAAGTCCGTCAATTATCAAGAGTCAGTCATGAGAACATCATACATCTTTATGGAGCCTGCACAGATGACCAAAACTTCTGCCTGGTTATGGAGTATGCTGAGGGTGGGTCATTGTTTTACATCTTGCATAGCGCCAAGAATATTGAATATAATCTAGGCCATGCTTTATCGTGGGTGTATCAATGTGCTAAGGTAAAAAATTGAGTTACAAAACCAGGTGTATGTTTTAATTTTTTTGATTTAGGGTGTTAATTACCTGCATAATATGAAGCCAAAACCTTTGATACATCGAGATTTGAAGCCGCCGAATTTGTTGTTGGTGGATTCTGGTGTGCAGCTGAAAATCTGTGATTTTGGTACGGCTGTGGACAAAGCAACGCACATGACGAACCAGAAGGGCTCAGCGGCGTGGATGGCCCCGGAAGTGTTTTCTACGAACAGCTACACGGAAAAATGCGACGTCTACAGTTGGGCGATTATCTTCTGGGAGGTGCTCACACGCAAAAAACCGTTTTTCAATGGATTCAATGCGATGCAGATTATGTGGGCGGTGTATAAAGGCAAGCGCCCGCCCTTGATCGATGATTGTCCTGCTGTTATTCAGGATTTAATTGTTCGGTGTTGGGATGGCACTGCTGCAAATCGGCCGGACATGTCTGAAGTAATTATTTAAAAACGTTGCGTTTTATTGAAATGTCAAATTTCCTAATTCTTTAACGTCTAACCTTGAATTATTTAGTTTTCAAACATTTAAAATGAAATGTGTTTTAATTTTTTTTTTGTAGATTGTTAGCTTAATGGAAAAACTAGTCTCATTATTTCCGGATTGTTATCAACCTGTGACGCGTCTAAGCGATGACGAAATGATCGACCTTGACGATGACGATGTGGAAGAGGAGGAGGAAGACGAGCTGCTGGACGACGTGTTGTTCTCGCAGAACGGCACGGAGCCACCTGATAACACGCACACAATGCAGCAAAGCCAAAGAAGTTTATTGCAGCAGAGTTTGCCGCAGCCAACGCGCGAAATGTCGACTCAACTCAACGTTCACGTTGATCCTGTAAGTAACCCAAGAACAAACGCCACGATAAATCATAAAATAATAAAATCCAGATCCAAAACTTACGTTATTTACTTAAAAGCAAAATAAAATCATGCATGAATAATATTCACCATTTGTTTTTTATGCAGTGTAACAAAATTTATGAATTTCTATTGTTAAAATTGACTCAATCTGCGCGTTTGCTAAATGCCTGTTGCCTCTGCACGCGTCGCATACTCAAGTCATACGCCAGTGTCAGTGAAATTGGCTGAAATTCACACTCGTAAATTTGATTTGAGTCGGCGTGCTCAAACGTTCTGGCACGTTCCGAAAACAGCAATAAATGTTCAATCGCACGACTTTTCAAAATCATAAAAAAGCCAAAAACATGCATGTATCAACAACATAAATTGAATAGAATTAATGAAATCTTGATGGATTTTTGTTGATTTTGTATTTGCGTGTGTTTGCAGGAGAGTTGGACGATCGACCATTTTGAAGATGAGGACATGGAGCTGGAAATGCGGCCGGGCTTCGACAAGATGATTTGGAAGCAGCATGGTGAGTAAGCCTCGACGCGACACCAACAGTTTCCCATGCCTAGCTATTTTCAGCAGAATGCATGCAATTCTTATTCCTGCTTTTCCGGTACGAGTGTGCCGCAAACGCGCGAGTATTTTGGTTGAGGCCGTTGGCTTTTATGAGTCACGCGCTGGCCGCGCCGCGCGCAGACCAAACAGCATCGGCTTTACATAATAACAAAGCGTATTGGCGGATTATTTATGTGTGTGTTGTTATATTTTTGGTCAGTCCCGCGCGGTTTGCAACTCGGCCCTACGCGACGACAATTTTTACAAACACGCACACTGAACCACGATATGTTTATGCAACGTATTTAAAACTGATCCCAACTTTATTTCTTTTTGCGTTTTTAATGTTTTTTTCGTTCGTAAATTTGTTTTCCGTTTTTTACTCTAACATTTAACTTTTTGTTATTTTCTTAACCTAGAAACCTTAATGTTCACGAGATTTTCTTCATTACTCATAAACTTTTATATTAGTTTGTGTTTTTACAGTTTTACACTCGTAGTATTGCAGTTGGAGTGTGTTTTTAAAAATTTTTACATATTAACAGTTTTGCACGATGCCATTTTGGCATTGATGCAAAATCGGGGGTTCCCATAGTTATATAAAGTAACTTACCGTACTAACATTAAATACGATTACTTTAGTAGCGTATTAGTCACTTGGTTGTAACATCTCTAGAAGTAATGCTTAATTAATCTAATTGTTTGGATGGTCATCAAAGATGACAAAGTTAAGGATTGCTCAATGCAGTGACTCACGTCGTATATCAATAGATCGGGCGGCCGGCGCGGCGTGCGCTCCAATTTAAATTTTGGGTCAAGTTCAATTTGGATCAAAAGCTTCGGAGCCGCGCACCGGGAGGCGCAAGCAACAGCTTCTGCTTGCGTTTGTTATTTCGCAAAAAGCGCGCAAATTGTTATTGCGCTCTCGGTGCGGTGCGTGCGCCGCAGCCGCGGGGAAGCGCTCCTTGAGTGCCCGCACTGAGTCACGCCGTGTCTAAATTTACACACGCGTTGTTTGCACGGCGCGGAGTTGCCGCGCCGCGGCGGCGGCTAGTCGCCGTTGAGTCGACGCACGCCACGCACCTTCGGCCCTACACCGCCACCGCAGGGACGCCGGGAATTCCACCGACCACCCTCGTGGCTCGCGCTCGCGACGCCGCGAGATCATGTACAAGGGCCTAGTGCACTGCCCGATCGCCGGCGTGTTCACCACGCACGAGACGCACTGCAGTTGGATCATTTACAAAGAAACTAAGACTGAGAAAGGTACAATTACAGTTAGTGCCTGTGACGGTGACGCCTTCAATTAATTTTTACTATGATCCTCCAAATTCAAACACAACATTGCGCCATATGTTACGAGTTGACCACATTACGACACTACATCATTTCCTGTAACTCTATTTGCAGGTAAAACCAGCATTGTTCAAGCAGGCCTCACCACTCCAACGGGCACCGAGAAGTCTGACCCCAATCTGGACAACATGTATATGTTGCTGGACAAGGATATGCGACCGGCGACGCCTGATCAGTCCGATCCGCGCAGTCTCGATCTCTTTGAAGAACACAAAAGACTTGCCCAGGAATATTTCAAGGTAAATCACACAACCTTCTGCTGTGTTAATCTTTAATTTGTTGTGTTGTTCTTCATTAGGTTCAAACACAAATTGTGTACCAATCACAAGAATGTGAGCGCTTGAAAGCCAAACAAAGCGTCGAGAAACAACTCCAACGCAAAAACATTCAAAACTTACAGAGTGAGAAAGAGTCCTTAATGTTGTACAGAGATAGCCTGAAAAGGCAAAAGGACGAGTTGCCACAGTGTGCCGCAGACCGCAACGTCTGGCAAGTCTTGTCGCATCACGAAGATGACGACGATTTGTAATTCTTTTTTATTTTCTTTTAAAATTTTCCAAATTTTACTATTGAACATAATCTTTAAAATTGTTCGCAAGGTTCCAAAATTTGTGTCCAATTGAAAATAATGACGATTTTCTAGAAAACTCCTCCCAAAAACATTCGATATTGTATCGTTTCTAATCATGATCGTATTAAAACTGAGATTTATTTACTTAATTAACTTAATTTTACACTACATTACTTTTATAACATTCTTTTAGTTGTAAGTCTAAGCTTTGATCA
>JARJDS010043276.1:0-13047 GCA_030264155.1 Atheta pasadenae
AGTGATTGGTCGGAAGTGGGGGTCAACGCAGCGTCGTACACATTGGAAATTCATCATGGCCGACTGCATAAGAAAACACAGGCCGTTGCTAAGGTAGAAATCAACATACCCTAGCAACCAGTTCCAGTGGAAGGGGTTTTCAACCGTAAGCGTTTATACTTTGTCAAGTGTTCAGCAAAAACAAGTTCTAAACGCGCTGCGATGCAGTTGCAACATAGAGACAGCGCTACATTGAACACATTGTATTTTATATATATTCATATGTACAGTAAATATATATTGTAAGCACGCTGTGATTGGTCAGCACAGAAACTGAACACTTTGTCGACATATTATGGCGTTTAAATACTTCTCCAACATCTTTTGAGCTTTTCAGCTGGTAGTTTTGAATCATCTTATTTTTGAATTGAATAAAAATTTACTACAAATATTATTTAGAAATACGCCGTTTTCTATTTTTTCTACATAATACATTAACAACTTGTAAAAAAATGTGATAACAATTTAATATTGGTCATTGACCAACTTAACTTAACTTACCTTAACCAAAAATTAATGTAGTTTAGTATACAACTCATGCATGCATATTAAAATGTAAATGTAAATTTAATGCAAAATTTATACGCAAAACTACAACAAGACAAATTATAACAAAACCGTAACTTTGGCTTAACTTAAACGGACTTAAGTCAAATCATTTTTTTTCATTATTTTTTTTATATTTTAATAAAATTCATAAATTCATCAATTAAAATTCGTTAGCTTCAGCTTTAGTAGATACTTTAGTTTTTTAGTAGGTGAAGTCTTGAATTAGATGTTACCTCATTGTTTGGTCAGCGTAATCAGACCTATAACATAACATGACTTAATGTTACGTTTAAAATTAAGAACGCAAAGAAATTAATTTATGCCTTGACGTATTATTTACTATATATAGTATTTTAGTTTTTTAATTTATAATTTGGTAAACGTACAACTAATTAATTATAATCATAAGAAAATACGTTGGTGTAGAATTTTTGCTTTTAACGAATTTATTTATTGGTAATTTATATTCTAAAACGGTTTTTCTTAATCAACATCGTTTTGGGTTATTTCATTTAAAATTATTAGCACGAAACGCATGTCTAACTTATTATTTTTCAAGTAATTTTGTTTGAACTTGACGATTCTTTCGAAAATTAAAAAAATGAAATATTAAATCTAGCAAGTAATATGAGAAAAAAATTATTATTTTTTTTATTAAACAATACTTTAAAGTCTTTTAAATAATATGATATTTTGTTGATTGAGAATATACAAGTTTTAAAGGGTTTAATTGTTTATTTTGTCATTGTTGTCATTCGACATTAGCAATTGGATTAAACTTTAAACGCGTTTTTCTTAAAACCACAATTTTCAAACTTTAAGCAAAGATTTCTCGAAGACTACTGTACGGATCAATTTGAAATTTTTACAATAGCTCCACAAAAATATATTATATAGTAGTGCGTAAAAAATATTTTGTTTTAATGTAAACTTAGTGTTTTTACAACTAAAAAATGCTAGTTTTAAGGTTAAAACTAAAGAAATTTCTTAAAACGTTTAGAATTTTCACAAAAGTTAATTTAAAAACAAAAACTTATTAAATTAATTCCGCATTTGTCCATTACGCTAGAAAAAAAATTAAATGACAAATATCATTCTCATGATGTCCATCATTGTGTTGCGTTTGATTTGATGTTCGAATGTCGGTTATTTCTTGACTGGTCGTTAGATAACGGCATCGAAAACGGACTACTACGCTTTGAACTAGTAGGTAATGAGTGTCGAAGGCCTCGAACGAATGAATAAAGCGCGAAGACCACCAATGGATAGGATGGACACTGGCCCAAGAGTGAAGAAACAAATTCGTCATGTCATGTAACCTAACCTAACTTGTAATGCATGTAACGCCATCGAATTAATGCCAGTGTACTATAATCCATAAGCCCGACTGGACTCAACATGACAAATGTTTACACAAGTTACTTGGTTGACGACTTATTGACTGATAAACCAACAACAAAACGTTTCCACCTTTTAAACTTTTAAAGCTAACTTGATTAAAGAAACAAATGACAGGTGTTGAGACTTAAAAACGTTTTAGCTTGTTAATTTATGTTAATAATCCCCAACAACTTTTGATAGTTGTCAAAATCTGTTAAATTAATTTAAGTTATTGATTAATTTGTCAATCCAAAGTGAAAAGGATGTAAAAATGTGAATTGATGTCTTCAGGTGAACTGTGTGCAACTCAACTGCGTCGTAAACTCTTGCACTCTTTTTAGTTTTTGTTTCTTCTGTAACTCTTCAAGGTAATGTTGATTGGTCGTTTCTCGACTTCTTTGCTCAGTGACCACGTAACTTGGTTACTACTTGTTACTACTTGATAGTTGATTGACATAAGGTCATGGCGTCTGGTCACCAATACTCATCACTACTCTGTGCTACTAAATCGCAACAAGCAAGCGGATTTACTAATAAATTGATCTCGCTAATAATAATTATAGCAATAATCATTATGTGGCTGTATCTGTTGATAGCAATTAGTAGGATTTATCTTCACACGTGCGATCGTTAGATAAATTGTCTTCGGATAACTTGTAATTACTTGTTTCCCGGTTGAGTAATTTTAATTAGAATTTATATCCATTTTTACTTCTTATTTAAATTGTTATCAAAATATTTATCGATTTAATCGATTTTTATTGTGAGAAGTTTTAACATTTGATCAAAGATGGCGCCACATACCAAAAAAACGTACACTATTTCGTTAGAGATGGCGCCATATACAAAAATAAGTTTTTTACTTTCATTTCTTTTTAAAGTTTCTAGGATTAATTTATAATTTGTTTAAATTTAATTTATATTGTGGTTTATAATTGTGACAATTTGTAACAATTAATTATTTTATGTAGTTTGTTAGAACGCACACGACGAGCACGTTTATTTTTGGTGTTGTCATGTCCGACAATAATTTTGGACATCAAAAATTATTAGATTAAAAGAGAAAATTTCTTTTTACACAAATTCGTCCACCTAATCCACATTACTTTCTTTAAGAGTTTGACTCAAATAGTTTTATTCATAACTACCAACACATGTATTGTACTTACAAGGAAACGCCTGTCAATTCATGATGTACGTCATTCCCAACTTACAAAACCAATGGTAAGTAATTTGTAAATTCGAAGGATAGAATGATATCAATTATTTATTTCCTCTTAGATTTTAAATCCTCTCAGGCATTTGTAAGACTTACAAATTTTCGTTGTGAAAAAGTAACGCTTTTTGTGTGTCTTTTTTTGTTGGTCTAAAAAGTATGGAGATCTATCATTATGTCTTATTAATTTTTTCTTGGTGAACAAATCTGAAAGTATTTGAGGATTCGTTGAGTTTAGGTTATGTTAAGTTAAGTTGCTGTCCATGTTACTTAGTAAATGTTAAAACGATTTTTATACTTTGTTTTTCGAGGTTATGTCGGCTGTTTTTATTGCAGACGCTTGGAATTATTGCACGTTGTGTCTTAAACTCTTAACACGCTTCATTGAAACGAATTAAAAGAAATGGACAAAGAAGTTGAAGTTCGTTTGAGTTTGGGTATAGTGGTCGGCGATGAAACTAATTTTGTGGTTTAGTTATTTGTGTTCAAGTGAAGTATAATTATAAACTAATCAATCTTCATATCTTCAAGGGAAATAACAACCAAAAACAAAATCAATTATTGCATGAATATGAAAACAAACAAGTCTTGAATAATTATTTTCTTTTTCTTCTTTAAGGTTCCATCAATATCTTCCATTTTCCGTGGACCGTGCATCCTAAAAAAAGAAGACGTCATCATCTAAATGTCAATAATGCTGTGTTTTTGCTTCTAAAGTAGGCAAAATCCATCAATTTTGATGTATGATGTGTCCTCTACCTTCGTTCTTCGTTCTAATAATGAAGAATGAGCATTTTTTAACTCTTTGGTTTCATCCAGTTTCTTCTAAATTTATCGGGCGTCTGGAGTTGCAATTAATTACATTAAAAATATAATTTATTATTTTATGTTGTTGACGTTTGAGATAATATACTTTTAACTTAACATAACCTTAGTAATTTGTTCTTAATGTCGAAGATTAAAACACGCAATAGTCAGGTGTTGAATGTAAAGAACTTACGGACCTTGCAATTAATATGTAATTTATGTTCGGAAGCTTTTGCGTGTTAAGATAGCCATGCATGCGTGTTTATACAAAGTTATAGTTTTTTTATAATTTTATTACTTGTTGCTACTATGCATTGAAATCTCTTTTGATCATTGATACTTTTTACTTCTATATAAACATCATAACTTTACATAAAACTACTAAAAACTATTTTTTGTGTTAATTGAAACAAAAAATTTAAAAAAATTAAAATTGTTCTTAATTTTGTGATCAAAAACGCAATAATTTTTGTTAAAAAATCCAAAGATTCATTAATGTTTGTTGATAATTATAAATAACATAAAATAAAAAACTAAAAATATCAGTTTTTGTTTGATTTCATCGTGATTGTGTCAATTAAAAATATAAAAACTTAATTAAACAATTGTTGTTTCTAAAACAAAACTTATCTTGTTAATTAACCACACAATTAATCGTAATTAACGCTAAATATCCACACTATTACTTACAAGAATTAAAAGATGGCACACGTCTTTTATGCGTTTTCTCTTCCTCTTGTATACCTACTAACAATATACAAAACAAAACCCAACGTTTAAGTTCAAAACTGAAAGCAAACAAATACTAATTACCATTGAAAATTTAGACATTTAGAACCATGCGACAAAATAAACCGAAAGACATTTCGCATTCCAATCTAGGTTAGAATCATTTCACTAGCGCCCGTCTGTACGTACGCACATCCACATCCGCATCGAAGCGGATTGCTAATTGCGAATCGCGACAATAATTATGCGTCGCAGCCATCCACGTAATTTCGATATAAACGTCAACGACAATGCCGCCATGTCTTCAATTCCATCATTTTCAAAAATGAAAACTTCAAAATTATATACTGCCACAAACTGTCCATCATATTGTTCATGACAACTAACCTAGGACTAGTATCCTAGTTTTCATATTCGCACACTAAATCGCCCATAAGACCATAAGTGGTTAATGTGAAGTGGCATTAAAACGACCTTGTTAAATTAAACGTTTTAAATCGTTTATGATAGTGATTACAATAACCAACAATCGATATGGTTCGTCAATCGTTTAATTCGCCGGTAATGACCTCTAAAAGAATATTATAATGATACATTTCTGATTGGGGCAAGAATTGGAATAGAAAAAATCACACACACATACATACAGACATAGACAACTGATGATACTTACTAGTCACAGGTAGTAACTGGTAGTAACGTACGAATACGAATATGAGGGGGAAGACACACCGCAAAAATTGCAGGGTTCGTCCTTCCGTAACCTGCTCGGACCATGGTCGGCGGTCGCTGTTCGGCCGCGGTGCACAAAGCGAGCTAGGTACGAAGTCAACCGTTAACCAAAGCACGAACCATCAACTACAAATAAATATTAATAGTAATACTAAATGTTAAAAAATATATTCACAAAAAAACTACACAAAAAAAACGTTTATAACCTCAACACGATATTCGCAACAAAAAAACCCACAAAAAAACAAATGAAAACAAACAAGACTACAACTTGTCTAGCCCGATTACAAATTAGTTTTTTTTTGTAAAGTTCCGAACTTCACCACCAGACGGCGAGATTTTAAAATGACAATAATTTTTGACCAAAAACTATTACAAGCGTTTTTTCATGGGTTTTTATTTAGTGTTAATTTTATTTTATTATTATTACAATAAAATTATACAAAAATTAATAAAATAATAAAGTTTAAAAGATAGTGATTGTATGTTAAAGTTTAGTCCAGAAATTCGACACCAGGTGGCAGCATTGATTACAATTGGTATTAATATTTAAAGAATTCATCATTTTTTTGTTGTTTTTAGTGCTTTAGGTTATATTTTTTTATTTTTTTAGTTTAATAATTTAATACGCTCAGTGTTTGGTCGAAATAATCGAAGCGTGTCCGCCTCGTGCGCCGAAACGGAACAAGTAAAACGCACCGCACAGCCGGCCTAATCTTTCGTTTGTTTTTCGTGCGGCCACGGCCGCCTCGAATTTAATTTCTATATTCGCACCGCGCATCATCTTTGTCTTCTTTGGGTCCGGCCCAGGTGGACTATATTCGCGCCTGTACAGTGCCAATACAGTGCTGAAGAACGTCAAGAGGAAGAAGTAGAAGAAATGGTAGCACGATGGTGTGATGGTAGGAAGGAACTGTAGCCACCAACGTTTTAATAAGCTTATCACGACTTCGGTAGCGTATCAGTTCCTCGGCAGTGCTTCGAGCGTACACATCGCTCAACGTTTTATTATAAACAATTGTAAACACTAAAACAAAACACCTAAGTTTTATTTAGTGGATTTAAATTTTGGGATAGAAATAACCTAAAAACAGTGATAAAAAAATTCAATCGGGATTGTTCGTGTTTCACCGGTGTTCAACCGCCATCTGAAGAAGACAACAAACAAAAACGTAGCGGCGTTCAGTAGCTGTTGGTCTTCCTGGTCATCAACAGTCCATCGATGCTCATCGTGCAATAGTGCATCAAACTAAGACTAAATTTAATTTAGAGAAAAAGAAAACCAATCAATCCAAAGTGATTTTAAAGTGACTGATTTAAGAATAAAAACAAAAACAATGTACGTATTAGGACGAATTGCGTTTTTTTTAGTGATGCCATTGTTGTTAACACACACGATGGCGGCGACGCAACCCTTAGTTGTTCATCAACACGACGCCACAAGTGATACAAATCATAATCATCCACAACGAGCAGCAATTGCAATTGTAAATGCAAATACACACGCCACGACCGCAGCGCCTCTATCGGCGAGAAGCTCTAAAGCTCTGAATGCGCCGGACGCGTCAAGGTCATGGTACAATAATGGCGCAGGGTGGCAAATGGTGCCGAGTCGGCTTGTTAGTTGGAACGTTGATAGTCGGATACCAATGAATCAAGGTAAATTAATGCAATTAAGTTATTATTATGTGTTTACCACAATTCCTAGTTTTATTAAGTGTTTATTACAAGCACCAGATGGCGGAACTAAACATGGTCAACAAAAACTACGTTATTTAAGTTTAACAATAAAAAAAATGATGTAAAACTCTAGTGCGGCAATGGTAGGAAGAAGGAAAAGATTTGATCAAATAGAGGTTAGGTTTGTGTTTAATGGGACGTATAAATATCGTGTTGTTGCGTTATTTTCTTGGTAGAAATAACAACGATTCGAAGAAAAATCGATGCGCGTCGCGAATTTTTATTGTTCTTCATATTTTCCATCGCGGTTTCTGCGCAAACAACACCACTCTTTGATGATCCATTTCACGTTTCATGGCGTTAGTCACAATGTACAACATTCGTTGTGAAATCGGAAATTCATCTGCAATTTTGTTACAATAAAATCATCAGGTATTTTGATACCAATTGTTTTCAAAATCAACAAAACAATTATTTCTGTTTTTCAAACAACTGAAAAACAAAAGAAAACAAATGCAACATTACTAAATATTTAGAGTTGGCTGAAAAAACAAACAAAAAAAACAAATGCAAACAAACATAATTTAAATTAGCCATGTAGACATTCAGTATATATTTATTTAATACAGAAAATATGTAAATGAGTAAAATGTGAAAATCTGTATATCTGTTGTGGATGTGCACAAACCACATTGAACGCCATTAATGATTTCCTCCATTTTGTAAAATGTAAAAGCGATCGGAAATCTAAACGTATATTATTCGCAATAATAAATAAACAAATGAGTATCGTTAATCCTAATTATTTACGTCTGTTAACATAAACTCATTTGTTTTTTTCGTTCTTTCTTTCCTTGCTTGTTTGTTTGTTTGTTTGTTTGTTTGTTTTTTGTGGGTAATTTACGCATGCGCTGTTAGTTAACCTTAAAATTTTTAGTTAACAATATCTGGGTACTAATGAGTTAATTCGATTGCGCACGGACAATTAAGCATTTTAATTAAAAGTATAAAACGGCGGTGTATAAAATGTGCACCGCCGTCAAATTGTTGAGCAAGCGATCAAAAAGATGGTCAAAGTCAAGTTGGCGTTGATGATAGCCGATGGCTGACGACTGAAAGAACTGTTAGAAAAGTTGGCCGTTATTCAACTATACAAACCTTACAAGGTGTATACAAGGTGTTTGGATTATTGTGATTGTTAGTGATCGTTAGCGTTTGTTTTGTTTTGTTTTCCATTAAGTTTTCAGTTTGTAAATAACATCTGTTTTTAATACTACATAGATAGAATAACAATTTTTGTTTTTTGTTAATGTTAAGTTGATGTTTCTTTAAAAATAGGTTATGTATTGATTTTTTTGTTTTTTGTTTTGTGGTTGTAGCGCCATCTATCGGTTAGTAGTGTTATTAAGTTTTTTTTTTTGTGAATAATTATCGAATTATCCTGTACATGTGGTACATTATCAGATAATAGGCAGTTAAAGCATTCGCGATAAAAATTCCATCGCACACCATATGGTGGCGGAGTTTAAGTCTTCGCCATTCGTCATTATTGGAATCTTGTCGCAGCATCGCTTCAACGTCTTTAAGTCTTAAAGCTTTTGAATGGATTTCAAACAATTACGATGTGTCAAGTCAAGCTATAAACTGTTTAATGTAAAGCTGGTTCAACGCGGTAAATGCAATAAACGCGCTGACGAACAAATGTTTTTATTCATTGGGTTTGTTCAATATTTTTACAGACGATAGTGGTCTTCTAATAGTCAATCTGTTAGATAGTTAGATGAGGGTACCACGTGTTATAACTTATAATATCGTTTAAATTTAGGTTATTGTGATTGTGTGATTAGTTTTCTATTTAGGTTATGTCATTTAAATATTTTAATGTTTTCATCTTTGATTTATATCTTTATTAATTGCTACTTAAAATTCTGGTGTTTTTTAAATGATTCGTTTAGCGGTATAAAGGTAGTGTTTGTAAATGTGGTTGTAGATGAATATTTGTTTAATAAACTTAAGTAAGATTAGGAGAATATGGTTATGATTGTGGTTATGTTGCGATGGTGCGGTATGGTGTGGTATGTTAACGGTTGTTTTAATTAATAGACTTAGTTTGAGTTAACTTAATTATTCGATCTGTTTTTAATGATGATTATTTTATTGGATTTTATTAGTATTAGAGTATTTATTTATGTGGATTTATAGAATATTTTATTTTAGTAGCATTTTTAGCATTGGTGCTGATAAATTTGGTTAAATAAAATACTTCGGGATGTTTTTTGGTATTGAATTTGGTATATGTTAATGAACAACTTATTAACTGTAATTAAAAATTTAGAACAAAACAATTTAATGATATAGATCGGAGATATAGACAATTTTCTACGAAATGTGCTTTAAAAATAACAGGAAATGTAGCACAAAGTAGACTTTGATTGCAGAAATAAAATATTTTGGGGATGTTTTTTGGCTTGAATTTAATATGAATTAAAGTACAACTATTTAACTATGAATTAAAATTTAGAACAGATAAATTTAATAATATGGATCGGAGATATGATCCATTTTCCACCCTGTGTTTTTTTTTAATAAACACAAAATGAATCACAAAGTAGACGTTGATGGCAAAAATAAAATACTTTGGGGTTGTTTTTTATATTGTATTTAATATATATTAAAGAACAACTTATAAACTATAAATAAAAATTAAGATCAGAAAAATTAATTAATATAGATCGGAGATATGACTAATTTTCCACGTTGTGCTTTTAAAGTAAACACAAAATTAATCACAAAGTCGATTTTGATAGAAAAAATAAAATACTTGGGGTGTGGTTTTTATTTTGAATTTTTTATAAATTAAAGAACAACTCTTAAGTTGTAATAAAAAATTTAGATTAGAAAAATTAAATAATATGAATCAGAGTTATGACCAATTTTCCACGCTGTGTTTTATAAAATAAACACAAAATATATAACAAACTAAACTTTGATAGCAAAAATAAAATACTTTGAAGATGTTTTTTGTGTTGCATTTTATATATAGTAAAGAACAACTTTTTGACTATAAAAGAAAATTTAGAACAGAAAAATACGATTATATGGTTCGGAGATATAGATAATTTTCCATGGAGTGCTTCCAAAAAAAAACTTATTTATTTTCAATCTATTATATATTACTAATTTGATTACAAAAACACATTGTATATCAATATTTTAATACTTTAATACGCCAAACAATAAAATGCCTCTACAAATATGAAGAATGCATAGTTAGTTCGCAGGAAGCACTTTGATACTTACTTAAACTTAAACACCACAGTTGGTGGCACTCCGGAGCTGCGATAATGGTGCGCACGCACAATAAATTTTTAAGAGGAAAATCATCAGAATAATTAACTAACTGTACAATAATGTACACCATACACTTCATAACGCACATTGCTCACCGCAACGAACTTTTATTAACCTTAACAATCTTATAATGTTCTTCTTTTTATGAGATTTTTGCCCATGTTTTATTACATTTGTTCTTTTATTAGTTGTTTTTTTTTATTTCACACAAATATACAAACAAATGTTAAGTTTTAGTTTGGTTAGGCAACTTAATATACATTTAATATCTCAAAAAATAAAACAATCAGCGCCATCTGTTGTTGTTTACGTTATTTCAAATTAATAGTAGTTAAAATATCATAAAACTACAAAAAAACATAATATATAAAATATTTAACCACATAAAACCATGGGAAATTCGAGTTATAACCTCAAATATTACAAATTTAGTATAGGCAACCCAAAGTACACATAATAACACAATAGAAGTCTTACAACGTAAAATTAAAAGATTCAAGTCTTATAAATTACAATAAACAACCATTATAAATAGTAAAAACCGAACCTAGAAAATAACCAAGATCTAACCTATAACTAACCTCAAAGTTGTAATGTTAACCTTAAAACTTAACCACCAGTTCCAATCATTACATCCACACTTATTTGTTATTTCAAAGCAAAAATTTCTAACATTATTTGTTTTGATCAACGATTATCACCAGTATACAAACGTTGTGTTAGTTTTATATCCGTTTTCTGTCGGATTAGTGCAAGAAAAGTGGCTGTAAATGTAAATGCGATGTAAATTATAATTACACCAATGGGAATTATGCAAATTAGTAAGCACCTCTGACCGTGTACAGCGTTATGGTATACTTTTGGTGTACTCAATGGAATGTTAAGTAACAAAACAACTAAACAAGTAGATAACTGAACGTATGAATGGAGCAACTACCAACTACCAACTACAAACAACACAAGAGCACCTCAAGAGTGCCGAGAGTAAACGTTATGAACAATTAGGTGTTGCAATAAAAATTCTTTAGTGTTGTTCCGCGCCGCATTGCGTTGTTGCTTTGTACACACAGAAAACAAACAAAATATTAGTTTGTTTCTAGTAACTAATATTTTGTGTGTTTTGTCTTACTACGACGTGCAACAATTTGAGGAAGCGTGTTATGATTAGCCTAGTTTTCGCATTCGTGTATAGTTTATAATTTAAATTTTTTGTTTGTTTAGAAATGTAGAAAAGTACTTATTTTACATCAACACTTTAGTATTTTACGACAGTTAATTGTTACAACATGATTTTAGACTATTTTTGGTGTTTAGTTTTAAGTTTTAGTGTAGTTAAAAGTTATATATATATAATTTTAAAGATAAGAGGTAAAAGGTTAAGAATTTGTGTTATTTGGGTTGCATATATTACGACCACAAATGTTTGAATTTTTTTAAAATTATTGTTTACAAAAATAAATAGTGTTTTGTTTATTTTTTGAAGTACATAATGATGTCCATTACATTTTATTTTAGATGTTTTCGTTGTTGATTTCCGTTTTTATTAATTTTAAAGGAAATAAATGATTTAAAACAAAAAAGAAGATGTAAATTAGTATTAAAAGTAAATTAAGAATATCCTCCATCAAAATATACATAAAGGAAACAAGAAACAAGCGGACATTTTTATTAATTTTTGGAATATTGGTTAGGTGAAATCAAAAATTGTTACTAAAATAAATGGTTAAATAGTTAATTTGCTATTACTTTTATTATAAATTGTTTCTAACAAAATCCAAAACAATATTTGTGTCACAATCAACATAAACCAAACAAAACGTAAACTTGCATATCAAACTTATACTCATATATTAAATTGTTTAACGTCTTGTAAACGCAATGAATATCTAATGATAACAAATACTCGCCGCAGTTGGCAACTAACATGCATCTAGAATTTATTGTGCATGTAATTACATAAAAGATTTCCTTTATTCAGCAATGATTTCTCCAAGAAGACCAACACGCGATGTTCTGCACATTTACAAATCGCAATAATTTATATTGTGTTAAAACGATGCGGGATCCACGATATCTACATCTACAACTACCTAATCATAACATATTAAATCCAATATACAGTATGTTCAAACCATAACTAAAACAAACCAATAATAAAATTCGATTCTTAATAAAAAACAAAAGACATTTAATGAAACAAACAGTATAAAAGAAAAGAAACTAGAGATAAATAAATTTCCAAACAAAACAAAACAAAAACAAAACGTTAATGTATGCCTGCACACATTCTATACAACCAGAAGGTAATTTCAAGTTTAAGACGAATAGTAAATAGTATAATGATACATTTATGTGGAGTTAATTATTGAATTTATTCGAGAACATTCTCATCATCGTTTATTTGCAATCTTTGCATTGAAAACCAGGTTACAGCTTATGCATATGGATTGCGCGCTGTTGCATTTTTCACATTTGACATATTTGACATACCACTTGTCACCATCAACTTGTTATTTCAATATATTGATCTATAAATAATTTATCAGCACTTTAAATGCAATAAA
>JARJDS010043277.1:0-15384 GCA_030264155.1 Atheta pasadenae
TTGATTGCCGCAACTTTAGTACAGTCTGCACCACTTAAAGCTAAACCTAAACCTGAACTCAACTACAAGATGTACACCAAAGTTTACATTCTCTACCATTTATACCAAACATGGTTACAACAATTACCAATAAAAAAAATTGTGAATACACGCAATACTAAAAATTAGGGGTGGTACATTGATGTAATGATAGTGATGACGGGGTGGACGCTTATTGGATGTTTCACGTTGAATTTGACGTCAGTGCGTCGCGATCTCTTGTTATGGAAATGATGCCCGCGAGGTTATGTATAGACAACAACCCTTAACGCAATGCTAGCGCGGAAGAGAACGCAACCACCAACGGCGCCCCATTGCGTTCAATAAGTCCTCGACCCATTGTGAAGGCGCAGGGTCTCACTTGACTGCGTGCCGAGCACAAACGCATTTGACTTATGAGTATTTTGCTGACTCTATCATGACGAACTAAATTTGAAAAGGAAAATCAAGAATCAAACACTTAATATGCGTCTATTCAACTTGCGTGCGGCGTCCTGATTTCCTCGACTTGATAAGTGGTAGCCTCACAAAATGAACACACGTGTTTTTAGTGTTGTGTTGCGCATGCGTGGAATCCTCACCACTATTTCGATAACATTTCAAAAATATCAATTCAATTTTCTTGACGCGTCTTTAAATTTTCTCGACAGCTGTCACGCTGTCAACCGCAAAGTCGTGGTTTCCCTCTTGCAATTTTTTATATAACTATGTTATCTATCCAACCCCAGTGATGGCGTTTTGAAATCGCGTGGGGCTCGTCACCCCCGTGCACATCACCACCACCAATTCATCTCTTCATTCCGAAATATGACGACTGATTGACTAATTGTACTTTTAACTGTAAAGTAATTTGCATTTTATTTGCTTGTGACGGGGGTTGTTCAGGGGTACGCAACATGTCAAACCTCTAGAGACGACATGGGACAACGCGTCACAATTTAAATCAAGGGTGGTAATTATTTGACGCTTTGACTTTAGTTTTAGATAAATGTTTAGATAAACATTGTTTATTTATACCTTTATAGTCATTGGTAGAATTGGTAGAATTGGAAGAAGAGAGAGTCCAACGCACTGTTTGTTACTACGCACAACCACCGGTTACCACCACCACCACCAGCACACAGCGCTCCCGCCAAATCGCACATGGCGCTCGCGGATTTCTCACCAATTTTGTTTGTTGTTAATTTGTTGCTCGGTTACAGTCAGACACAGAAAACTGGTGTCTACGCGGCGAGTGACTTGAGAACACTGGATATATGGTAACTACAATGTGCCCGCCACCCTTCCCCGCGCCTGAATTTCTCTTGAGCACGAGACAGCGTTTGCATGTTAACGTATCGCCGCCCTCTCCCTTCCACCCACGTGGTTGCTATGTAGGGTGCGCTTTATCGTACATACCAAATGACTACTTTCTATGCAAAAGTATGAATGAGATACGCGCCACGGGTACATGCCATGTGCCCTGGCACCGCCACCACCCTGTCACTGATACAGGGTGTTCCTGCGATTATCCATCACGCCGCAGAAGAAATAAATCAAAGGCGTGTGGATGGCAACAAAAACAAAAGACGTGCAACCGCAAACGCATCAAGTGAGTTAATGTCCCGACAAGTTACGACTTTGGTCCCGATTTTAGTTATTAATAAATCGTTTGGTCGCCAAGTCCGACACTACAGGTGATTGTCGAACGCGCGCCGCTCGCAATAACTAATACATCCCTGTATACCCGCTTGCCACGACTCCCACGACGGTTTGCCAGTAATATTAGCAATTGTAATCAGCAAAGAGGCCAGCGCGCCGCGGCTCAGAGTCTGCGCGCGGACCATTTCGAAAACATTTATGATTATTTTATGCAGCTTACATTATTAGCGATTTTGATTCATAATATACCACGTCGCGCTTCGTATACATTATCATTAATTTGTGCTTTCAAATACAGCGCAAAAAAAGACAAGCGAGCAACGCGCATGTCCGCGCATGGAATGCGGTTTTGTTTTTGTTTTTGTTTTCTTAATCGACAAACGTCAACCCATCGAGTGAGCTTAATGTGAGTTGATTAAGTTTTTAATTTATTTTTAATGCGACTCGAGTATAATTTCCATTCGAAGAGTGTGCATAGGTCCTAGTCGTAGATTCGGCGCGAGGGAGGGTTGACCGAGGGGTGTTGTGTCGGGCGCCTCTGGGGGGTTATTTTACGGGCAAAGCGAGACGAGCTTAGTTGGATCCGATCAGCGGGAAACGCAACTACTTTATTCCTTTTCCCTATCAGTTTAAATTTAACGCCGCCTTGACAGTGGTGGTGAACGCTTCACGCTCACTTCGACGACCGTAGTGTTTTAGTGCAGTCAACCAACCCCTGCCGCTCAAAATCCACCTAGGCTATATGCTTAAAACCGATTAAACGATATATTGCGTCAAATCTATGTGGAATTCTCCGGGTAAAAGTGTCGACTTTTATGATTACGATTTATATATCTTTCAAAGAGTGCACTGCATATCGTCACCTTTTTGCAACCAACCCCGTTTACTTCCCAAACCCTAAAACCTGAAATGATGTGACATTACTGCATTGGGCATTGGAGCCGATCAATCAAACCCAGATTAGACTGCACCACGCGTTTGAACCTTAACCACCCTTTTCCACCCTCAACAAAACCCTATCAACATTGATAGACTAACATCTTTGAGTTAAATAAAATAAATAAATATTAGTGTAAACTTTATGCGGTGAACCAAAATTTTAAAATTATAAAAATTCTAGGGTTGCTAATGCCAACAAGAAGGGTGCGTTAATAAAATTATAGGTTTAAAACCTATAAGGCAATGACTCTGGTCTGATTGCTCATTGTAACCCACGCAAACCGTAATGAGGCTGCCCTTGTCGTGGCTAATTATAAACTATGTCTATTTAAATATGGGGAGAGTACTTCCAATTTTCGTATGGACATAAAACTATCTGCAAGGGACCATCTAAACGAACCTTATTGTAACGCATCGTTCCGGGCACTCCTGCAATAACGCGCACAATCAAACACATAGTGAAACCCTCCTTATCCCCTTTTCTCACTGCTTCATAGAAAAGCTGAGACGCTTTCAGATACATATCTTGATATCTTGATGTAGGCGCGGCCTCCCAGTACGTAAGTTTCCCGAATTCCTCCAGCAAGTAGCTGCTAGTAGCTTGGTAGTAGTTGCAAAAGGCCCGACACGACGTTTTAAGCAGCCCATAAAGGCACCCCGGTGTCGTGAGGTTTAACATTCGATGACCTGAACTGATGGCCCTACGGTCATAGAAACGTGCGGCGGCGACAATTCCAGACATTTAGGCCGAAGCGCGTCAAAGTTCACGCGTACAAAAGTATCTGCAACGAATTGGTTTAACTAACAAGAAGAAAATATGCTAAACATTTGGCATGGCGCAATTTCAATACCTTAAGACTATGGTTGGTATTTGAATGACGTAAATCCCCAGTGTCAATTTGGCGTTTTCTTGACCCCCGTCGGTCAAGGGGTCAGAAAAACACTAATAAACTCCCTATGCTATCGATAAGCTATATCCTCCCTAAGTTTGTACTTTTTCATCCCCCGCTATCATGTTTACATAGAACGGTTGACACTCGTAAGAAAAACTATTATCGCCCATCAGAGAGGAAGAAATCACCTAGTCATGCTTCTGCCGGAATCATCTCATCCTCCCTATTAGATGGCAACTACTTGGTGTAGCATCAGATTAGGGTGAAAGAAAAAAATGCGCGCCGGATCAAATTCGCTTTGCATTGCTGAAGACAAAAGTTTCGATTATAGTACTGTAGATTTCTAAATTGTAAAATGTAAAAAGCTCTCTCGCGGGGATCAGCCAATCTAAAGGACTCGGCGATGCCCCAAATTGATGCGGCTATATAAGTTAATTGCCGGAGACAAGATGTCCCTGGTTAAAATGTCTTGGGCGCCGAGCACAAGAAACTTAATGCGGAATATTTGCAATAAAAATGTTGTCTTTGTTCAAATTGATAGCTTTATTACAAAAGGGTATATTTCAAGCCTCAGAAATAATTAAATACCCGCCAGAACGAGACGAGGAAAAATTGAGCGCGAGTTTTTAATAGATCTTGAAACAAGTCTTTGCTCGACGGAAAGAAATTAAAAAATATGTGCTTGCAATTTTCTCGTGGGGTTTCGTAAGTCGGTCTGCAGATGACATTGGATTTTTAAATTGCTGTACAGGACAACAGGCACAACAGTGCGCTTCGGGAAAGTGGGAAAGTGACCGGAAAATAGTATTTTAAATAAATGTGATTGGGGATGCCGCAAGAGGGGCGCGTCGCCGTCGGGAGCGCCGGGGAATTTATCATTATGTATTCGAACACGCGCACTTATGCACGGACGTGGGGCCAACCTCGTCTCGCCGTCCGAAGGCGAAACGCGAAGAATTGCGACACGTCGAACTTATTTTTCTTCAGACAGACAACTGACACTATCTACATTTATAAACTTGCGTCGCTCGGCCAATGGTTTGACACCAAAGAATTTGTATTTATTGCATTCCGAAGACGCCTTTCGAGCATCACTTTGAAGGGATAAAATGCACTCACATTCTTAGTTAGAATTCATCACTTCAAATAAGTTTTAGTCATAAACAAAGCATTACTAAATAACCACATGCACTCAATATTAGTAACATTTTCGATTTATCAAGTGACAGCAGATAAATGCAGATAAATATCAGATCAAATAAAATCGTAGATACGCGCGTAATAAAGCGTTGGCGTTCCAAGGGGCATGCGATACCCTGCATATCAGAAATTGTTTGCCCCCTTCATTGATTTATCGCCAGTTCGATGAAATATGTGCTGGAACGCCACTAGTGGGAACTGGGAAAAACACCACCTTACTACCCCTAACCCCAACTTCACGTATACCTCGTTTAATCAAAATATACTTACGCCAAACGTAGACATACGCAGGGCATGATTGTGCAATTGCAATTGCAATTGACTGTGTGCAATTGCAAGGAAGTGAATATGTCGACATTGTGACCTCGTCTGGCATATTTTCGTCCACACATTGTCACCGCACACGCTCGGCTTGAATGCTGAATGCCAGGATGTTGCGAGACCTTTAACACGTGACACCCGGTCAAATTCGTAATGCGCGTACACTCTTATATTGAAGATACTTAATGTATGCAGCGACTTGTCAAACGCTAACGTTTCCACCTAATCAATTAATTAATGTTTCTCACGATGCGCGCAATTAATCGCATTAAGTTAATTTGCATGAAATTGCAACGAGCAATGTGGCATGTAACAAGCAGGATTTGTGCGCAAAGCAATGCGAAGAACTCTCTTTACTCAGCCTAGCCATGACAACGTTATTAATACTTTGTAAGCAAACACTGGTTTGGATCAAGACTAAATAAATATATAGAGTAAAGGAAATTGTTTAGTCTTATCACAGAGTCTTAAGAGCGGTTCTTGACGTTCTTCTTCACACATCACTGAACACACAATAAATAATAAACGACAACACTGCAGCAGGAGCGAGCAGTAGCTGGTCTTGGTGTAGGAAACTTTGTTACTGTGGATTGATAGAAAATAGTTAAAACTGTATATATGGAGATGTATTGATTACCTAGATTAGATTAACTGTACTTTGATGGTATTGGAATGATTCTTTCTTTGTGTGATTCTTTGTGTGTGCAGGATGAATCAGGGAAATATTACAGCTTAGTACCATGTGGGGGCAAAGTAATAAATGCCCTTTGGCGACTAGATGAAGAACTCAAACGTAATAATTCCCCCTTATTAGTATTATTTGACACAAAAGTCTCCGGAGGTCCGGTAGCAATAGCAACTAGTCGTTGGGAACTTCCTTTTATCAAGAAATCCACCCTTAAATGATACAATAAAACAAAATCTTACTGTTTTTTAAAGGTATTGTTGTTAATATCTGTTGGTATGATAATAATTTATGTTTTATTGCAAGTTAAATGATCAGTATGTACCTCTAAGTAGTTTAGAATAGGCTGTAAGTGTTTCTATTGTGGCGGCATTGATTTTAAAAGTACAGCAATATCGCTCGCTCGAATGAGCAAGGGTACGTTTTTGACTTACGCTGTTGCGGGGGTGAGCAACGCAGCGCAACGCTGAGGCGTCGTAAACGCTGTGAGTGTTTAATTTTAAACTATAATTGGCACGTGTCGGCGGTCGTGTTATTGTTGTGCGGTTCGAAATAATGCACGAACGGTGTTGGGTAACATTTGTAAGTGACGGATCTGCGGTTCTGGGATTAAACACCAACAAGTGCAATATGGGACCGCCGAGACACCGCAACAGCTGGCCCGACATACACACACGCCGCACCACCCCCAAGCCCTACCGCCGCGCGCGCGCCGCCATCAAAATGCCGCTCTTGCGGTGTGGTGCGCCGAAATTTGGCAGCACTTCTCTACCGCCATGTGCACGTAGGACATGCCGAAACTCAAAAGAGGGAAACAAAATATTATATTTTCCACCCCAACAACTGAAACTGCATATAGCAATATTAAATTTTTAATGAAACTACCACGCCATGTCAACGCCACGCGCACTGAGGAGACATGAGACTTGTTTTTACTCGGTTTGTTCGGACTGCGAGTAGAAAAATCTTATTGAACGCCGCATCTGTCACTTCATATCCAGTGGAATTCAAAAATAAAAAAATGGTGGGTTTGTGTTGGTGGTGAATGGAATATTTTGACATTTTTATAAGAATCATGAACACGTCATGCCTAATTAATCAGCCACACTTTGACGGTATTCATCACGGCGGTTAGCTAACCCTTTTATCACCCCATTTAAAGAACATAACCCTAGAGGCGATCGAGTGTCGCTTCCCTGCGTTGTGAGGCAGTGCGCAACCCTATCTTCGCGCGCCCTCGCGCTTTATCAACTCGTTAGCGCTGTCAATGCGTCTCGTTGCGCGTCTGAGGCGCGTGTGCCAGCAACGCACTTAATTATTTTTCTATTTCGACGCTTCTGATTTACGAGCTCGGTAAGCGTGCAATGATTAACTCGCCGCTCGCCGAGTCGCAGACATTCCTGCAATTCGTGTCGGCGGATCAGTTCGCAATGCCAATGCGCATGAAAGAGTTGGGGGGTCCGAGCAGATGGTGACAACGCGGAATCCCTTAATAAAGCCATCTAATTAATATAATGCCGCCCCAAACCATTGGAATGCGACGCGAAAATAGCAATAAAAGGGTTACGCGGAGAGCCTTCTTAATTATGTCTTCAGTTAATTGACTATCGTCGGGTTTTGCAACAATTCCGGGTGAGGATTACCCGGACGTCATTGCGAGCGCAGAGGAAATGCCAAGTCAGATGATATCGTGTGCTATTTTGTTCGAATCGCAAGCGAACTTACTGTAAAGTCACTTTTTTGTCTTCGTTATTATCGGATGCAAGGTTGACTTGATAATGGTGCACGTTTGCTAATGCACGCGAAGCGGAATGAACAGCTCGAGGCCATCCATGATGTTATTAGTTATATTAAATGCTATATCTTAAATATCCCGTTTCGCATGATAGTAATTGCCGACATACTATGACTATATACCGATTGCAATGATTGCAATGCGATTAGAAAAATGTAACCGCAACAAACTCGGCTGTGCTGCGACCCAGTTGCATGCGATGGTTCTTCAACAAGGCACTATCAGCAGTTATAGTTATCGTCCGGACCGTTGGCTGGCAAGTGCGTGAATCAAAAGTACAAACCGGAAGTGAATGTCTCCAGCATGATGTACACTCCATCTTGGGCGTATTGATCCGGTTCCGGTTTATCCGCACCGTTCCCCCGCAGCAGTCAACCTTAGTCCAAAACCAAGCCAAGCACGCCGCCGCCACCGTTGCCGCCGTCGACCAGCCTGGGCGCACGAACGCCCCAAACCTCCCCCTCGAACGTCTCGTTTTTTTGTTGTGCGCTGCATACCAATTGAGTCGCAGGCTCTGCTCGCATTTTTTCCTTCTTCTATTTCGACTTCCTTCTTCGATGTACATGTACGAGACGCTTCTTTTTACGCCGCTGCTCTCCACGCTTGGCCAAATCCGAAACACACACACACAGCTACTCTGGAAGAGAAAAGAAAGAACGAAATTTCAAGACCTCAAGACCAAGAAAATACGAAACAGAACGCCAACGCTAACGCTGGCGGTGTATTCAAGTGCAGATACAATTGCCTTTAATGAGTTTTTCAGAAAACCCTTATTAAAACGAGGGCTGGCACCGTGTTGGCAAAACTATACGACGTCATAAAGAGCAGCCACCGCGAAGGTACTTTTACAAATCTACCTTTAATTAGAAAATCATTCGTGCTTGCGCGACGAAATAAATTCGACTTTTACTTTTCGGAACATTTGCCGCGCAAGACAAAATGCTACGCGGTGAGTTTGTGTTTTGTTCAATTGCGTTTGTTAGACGCAACAATGCGCACACAATGACAGCGGAGTGATCGGATCGGAGGTCGCAGGAATAAGGTCAAGCAGGTAACCCGTTTTCCTCGACGCAGACCATTGTTTACGTGGGCTTGCGAAGCATTCCTGGAAACGACAATTCAAAAACACGTATCATGAAATGACAATGTATGTTACGGCAATATAAATTACGTCAGACTATATCCACGAATTAAATGTGCGCCAATTGTATGCAACACACCAAACACTTTAGATTTGAATTCGTGGCTGCGTCCACACGCAAGAAAATCATAGGTTTCCACCAAAGCACACACTTCAATGCGTGCGTTCGACATTTCTTTTTTTCTTTGCTCGCCCCTCGCCGCGCGTATAGTGTGTTTATATTGCAAAACTTTACAAAGCATAAATTTCAGCTTTATACGGCCATAAAATCCTATGGTGGTGTACGACGCGCGCGCGAAGCGCGTTGAAGAAAAGACAACCTACAGACAAACACACAAAACGACGCAGACCTTCCTTATGTAACCGATAAAATTCCAACTGTAATTGAATATGCTTGGCGTTCTTGTACGTGCACTTCTTAGTCAAATGTACGCAGTACACAGAAAAAAGTTCAAATTAAAAGATTTGTGCACGAAACCCAAATTTGGGGGTATTTGGCGTCCGAAATAACAAATGTTTATACATTTAGCAATGAATGCAACTGTTTCTAATTGTTTCACACATCTAATTAGCGCTACGCACAAAGATCTACTTCTATTGTTAAGTTTTCTACATATCACATTCACACTTTCGGTACTTAATTTCAATGCTATCAGCGTGAAGCATCGCATTGCAGCCAAATTCAACAAATTTATTTTCCACTAAACAAGAAAAAAATACTTACGGTTACAGCGTGTAAATTTACCAAAGTATAAAGATACATATTGATGAAATAGAAATGTTTCGGCACAAATCGTCGTAAAGATATCGTTTAGATACGCGCAAATTTGAATAAATACCCAATGCGTCTGTAATGATACACCGTACGGGCGCGATAGCAATAATAAGGAAGTTGTTTGAATTAAAACGCGTACAGCGTACAACGTACAAGTTTAAAACAACGATTTATAAGATCCGACCCGAGGAGTGTATAATTAGATAAGTAATTGCATCTAAGTGGGTGTTAAAATAACAGTCAATTCAGAAAAATCAGTTTCGATTAGCCGAAGATGGCGTGTAGGATTTTGTGCTAAAGTTAAAGTATGTTGGTACTTAGTTAATATTCCGATGCGTGCGCAATCGCAGCAATAATTGCATACAATTAACGTCGCGTAATCGTACATTTCTTCGCGCACGATAACGAATCGAACGGACAACATGATACTGAACGTAATAAATATGCGATTGATCATTTTAATGATGATCTTCGGTGGAACTGTTTAACATTAATGCGTGTTAACGGGTAATACGCGCATGCGGCCACATAATGTGAGCTATTCACTTGTAAACTCACTAATTTCAAATAAAATTACGCACGGTTTACACCTTCACAATGTATATTTAACACTCAATTACATTTAATACCATTTCACTTTTTAATTAACGCAAATTAAATAAACCTACCTACGAACTGTGTTGTTTTTCTATGTTATTTAATTATGTTTTTTGTTGGTTGTTCGTTAACGGGTTTTCTTCTCGGGTGCAATATAACATTTTATTGTTGATTATTCGATTTGCACGATGCGACACGCTGACGATTTCCGAGATGTTGTGTGTGTCCGAACTTAATTGAAAAACGCTGTGTGCGCAACAACGTGCAAATAAATCAAAAATACTCTTGTGGAATGTTTTGTCGCGTTTTCTAATTTGGACGCGTCCATAATACTGCGGGTAAATAATAAATACGCATGCAGAATAGATGCATCTGAAGAGAAACAAAACAAAACAAAATAACCAGTTTGTTGGTTCTTCTTGGTGCTTGTGGAGGACGAAGCAACAACACCGGTAGTCCGAGCAAAGCCACGAGTACACTGATTGATATCATTAATGCTATTATACGAAGACGTAGTCGCGAGACGAAGAAGTATGAAGACACCCAGAAGCGAGAAGAGCTGTGGTTTCGAGTGATATCGAGTCAATCAATTGTATGCCACACACTGAGCGACTTAATCAAACTAAGACACTTTTTACTTTTAACCACAAACTATTAAAAGAAACAAAGACGTTACCAAGAATTATAGGCAATGTGATTTACTCAACATCAACTTATTGGTGTTTAGTTGCAATGCAGATTAATAAAATTTGAAAGTTGACTACTAACGAATGTACTGAATGCTTATCGAACCTTGAAAGCTGAGAATTGTCACCAACGCTGAACTGAATGTTGTTGCTCACAAAATAAAATAGAGCAAGGTTAAAAGGATTAAGTGAGCTAACTCAACAAAGGTTAAATCACTACGAAAAAAAAATTGATCTAAATATGTTTGCAATTCACCATTAACGAAGATTCCTCAATCGGTGCGTTTCCTGCTATCAGTACAACATGCTGCGCAATTAAAATGAGTTTGATTTATTTCCTCCCATACTCTCGTCTCACCTACAATTCTTGGCTTTTTTCAACAACTAAACTTGCAGTAGCAAAGTTATGGCAATAAATACTCAAGCACTAAATCTAGCCATAACTAATAAGCAGAGCAAGCGGCATGCGACTCTCATTAAATAGACGTAAGAATTTTCTTTCCACGACTTCCTTCATTTAGTATCACACAACGGCGGCAAACGTCCGCGTATAGAAATATATAAAAGTGGTATTAATCTACATACAGCGCTCGTCGATAATATATAGTCTGCCGTTTGCACTTTTTCTTCTTTCGTCGGTCGCGTTCCTCCTTTAATAAATAAGTACATGTCGCGAATATAATAATATTGATGGCTGTTGACTTTCCTAGCCGTTTCTTGGCGTTTCTTGCTACCTTGCCGCGAGCTAGATGCCATACGTGACGGCTAAACCGCGGTAAAGCAGGCTAAAGTCCGCATTTGTCGAGTTACTTGGATGTCGAAACGCCATCGCCTGATGAAAATAAAAATAGGACTGGTTTGTGAGCGCATGCAACGCATTACCATTAGCGAATACGACTCCGAATGTGAATTATTTAATTGCTGTCGGTGAGGATGGTGAAAAATATGATAATGGTGCAGCTTCATTAATCTTGTTCAAATCTAATTCGATAAGTTATCTCACGTCATACGTGCTTGTTTTTGGACTAGGTCCGTAATACGTGGTTTTAGTGATTTTTCTTAGCGCATCAAAACTCCCCAATGACAGATAACTGTCAATACAGGTCGTGCATCACCAGTTATAACTGGCAATTGAAGCGGGGATTCCACCCCCGACTATCTGCGGCTAGTAAACTCTCTTGCATCATATGTTATAGGTACTAACCTTATTACGCCGACCCAAACTGATACATTCTTGATGCTATATCATCTCGAGCACATATAAATCTGGTGCAATCATATCCTGATACAGATCTGATGCTGGTAAAGTTAAAATAACTAAACTGCGTTTCATTTCCTGTTGAATTGTTTGATTCTAGTTGTATGGAGTCAAAATATTATGATGGTTTTGGATAACTTTATTTTCCACGCGCTTTTCTAAATTAAATTAATTAAAGTTATTATCCGAATGTTACTTTGTGCGCTAATGCTTGCTTATCGGCGAGGATCTCTAAATGCCCGAAACGAAATTAATTTAGAACCAGAATCGCATATTCATTGCCGCATAACCGGCAGCAGCAGCAGGTCACTATCACATCGAGAAACCCATTTAGAAACAATCAAACATTAAATAATAAGAATAAAATGCCAACCATTCGAAAATAGGAAGCCGGGCCGGCGTCACGCTTCCCGAAACACAATGGTTTCGGATGGGTATCCAACTAAAAACACACACACATGCGGACGCACATATCGCGAGCAATCAAGATTATCATAAAAGCGTCCGACGCGATGTTGGCGCAGTACTGAAGAAACAACGAATTGTACGAATCGTGCGCGCATCGCACAAACAGCAACGGTACAATTTTTTGGTTCGTTCCTCACACACTGGATGTTCATTAAAAAATCCGTGTTCAATGTTCGCTCTTCCGTTCCGTGATTTAGTTTTGCTGGCGCTGCACCTCGCGATCACCACAAACACGCTAATTGTGATTAATGGCGGGCTAAGCTGCCAATTAAACACACTTAGATACACATACATTTTTAATGAAATAGATAATAGAAATATAGCTAAGGATTTTTCATGTCGCTAAAGTTTATAGCCGTCTGAGGAGTGCGAGTTGATTTGCGTCGCGCGGAAGAAAGTCAACTTCCCCCAGATATTTAGCAATTTCACGTCCCCTTCAGTTTAATCAGTAGTTTAAGTAGACAATAGGGAAATAAAAATATCTAAAATAAAAGACAAGGGATGCTAGCGCTAGCATACGTTTGTTTTGAATGTCTAGAACGCCAAAAGTTTTGTTATGATGCAAGGGTTGTGTGTATGCACTGTTATCGTTTTTACGCAATCATTGCGATTATAAAGCTCGTAGCTTTCAGCCGTCTTTCAATTAAATAATAATATTTTGCTGCGCCCATGGAAAAGATTAAGCCGATACCCAAACAACGCACGCATCGGCGGCGGTGGCGGCGTTGTGTTTCGACGTTTTCCCTTCGCCAAACGTTTTAAAGTCACGTGCACGATATTAAGTACGTCGGCGGCGTGTACGTGCCGCCGAGCGGGAGACGACTTTGTATTCCAGCGCTTCCCGTCGTTCCGATTACGGGATGCGTTTGGGTGTGTGTATCAACCATGCACGCGTCATCTTCCGCACAGCGTGCGTGGAACAAAACAGCAACGCGCGGGGAGTCAAAACGATAGTTACTTATCCACGCCGTACGGGATAAAAAACGCGCCGTGGATTTGGGGTGTCCCCGATATTAGCCCTTAATGGATCGCAACCCCCTTATTATGTCTATGCGCGACGTCGTGCAATTGCACAATAAAAATAAGAGCTGATCAGTTTAGTTGAATGTGTCGAGGGATTCTTTCATCTCCATGCTGCTCCTGCTGCTGCTTCCTCCACTCGAAATTAAAAAAATGGCTTATTAATATTTCGTTGTTTTTTTAAATATTTAGACAATATTTGTGTTACGGGTTCAAACCACAACGACGGAAGCAAGTCAGTAGTATCAGTTGTGGGGTGGGAACGTCCTCATGCAAACGAGCACACCGAGAATTTAATATTTCAAAAATTAATCCTTTCCAGTCATAACACGAAGCCATAACCAGCTTCGTGCTATCACAATACGGGCCCCGTCTTTTCGTTAATCCAGCACGTGTGCCCAATATTCGGACCCGTACAGGCCATACACACAATTCGTTGTTGCATAAGCCACTGAGGGTTGTCCCACATCATACCCGCTAGCTTCCTAACTAACCAGTCATAACCTGTAATCATTTTTTTGGACTTAAAACACAAAAACACTGAAAATTCTTTTACCCAAAGTACACGCCGAGTATGAATGAATTCAAATATGTAAAAACTATAAAAAGCCCTCAACAAAAGCCACCCCAACAACTAACCCAGCACAATTTCAAATAAAATGACCTAATACGACAACGCGCAGGGTGGAAGGCAAGTGTACGTTCAAATTTAAAGGTTTCATTACTTGAGGGAAGCCAAGAATTTCGTTCCGCGCACGTTGACGTTCCACCGGAAAAAACTCGAGTATGACGATCATTGCCCATACTGCTCTCAGGCAGGATCTTAACGAGAGTAGAAAACGTTAAAACGATTTCGCTGCAGCAGGAAGCAGGAAAGCACGCAGGCATGAAGGGAGGCTTTTGCAATTCCATTTCAGTAATCGTTATGTATATCGCCAAATTGAAATATAATATGACTTTTTTCAAATACAATGTTAGTTTTATTAAACGCAAACTTTTATTCTTTTAAATTAATTTTGGTCCATATAAACCCCCAAAGTTGTAGTTGGGTAATTTGATTGCCATAAAGTGGAAAATTTTTCAAGATAACCAATAAAGGATAAAGGATAACATTCCGTCTTTTCCACACCATTTATTCCTGCTTGTTGTTAATATCTATCCATTCGCTTCGTTCCCAATTCTTAATCTTACTTATTTAAGTCGGTTTTAAAAGCAGAGGGTTTGTTTTACGTTTGTTTAACTCACTGTCTGGCAGAATTACTTTCTTACATCGACGTTCAGTTCAGTTCGGCTTCAAAGTGCAGGCAATTAGCGAGTCAGTCGAGCGGAATTAAGTAACATCTCCATTTAAATATCTTAACAACCCTTTTTAGCGTGCGGGCAGCAGTATTGGCCCAGTGCGTCCCTGGAGCGCCCTTAACGATACAACCACTATTTATAATAAGCCAGAAACCATTGCAACCCTCGCGGATTAATAGTTTTTCCTCGACGTTTCTTTCATTCGTTTGCAAACACGCCGGGCGTTAATTTAAAAATATTTCTCTCAACATCTGCGATAGGGTTAATTTACGATGCTAAGACATTGAGTTTTCTTTCATTTTTTTTCGTCCTTATTCTTTCCGAGCTGTTGTAATGAACACTCGTTTGGTATTATCGCTTAATTAAAAAAAACATTACTGAAAGTGTTTGAAACAGCTGTGTTTTAAAAACTTTGATTGTTTTGAGTGAGTTTTATGTTGATTTGATTTGATTTGATAAAAAGGGTCGATGTAGCGTTAGTGTGAGCCGATGTGCCGCAATATCTTCGATAAATCAAAAAGCACAGTTTCTCGGAAATTAAACGTAGCGGCAATTAATCGAAAGATATGAATAACATAGCCCAGAATCAAGTGCAACAAAAATCGCCGGAGTGAACATAACGGCCTG
>JARJDS010043343.1:0-16441 GCA_030264155.1 Atheta pasadenae
GTGAAGTAGAGAAGAAGCTGAGTAAGTGTGGTGTAGTTGTCTGTTTTAAGTCGGTATCAGCATCGTGTCGTTACGGACTTCGCCGGCAGCTAGCGCTGGATGCAAAGGTTGCATCAAATGAATAAACACAGCATAAAATAAGTATTTTCAACTTTCTAAACAAAAATAAGAAATATGCGTATTTATGACAACATACATTTATTTAATTATTTTTTATTAATAATTTTTGAGTACAATTATTATATTTATTATATTAAAAATTAATTATGTAATAAAATATATGATTTTAGTACTAAGGCGTCATCTATATGTAAAGTAAAACACTATATAGACAAAAATAATTTTCATAAACCGGGTTGTACCGGGTTCATTCCGTTCAAGTCCGCAGTTCAATGTGGTGTTATCTCATAAACGCTTTACTTTAGTGTGCTTTTAACTTTCATTTAACATTATTATTAGCTCAATCTTTTGATTGTTTGATTGAAGTGGACTTTGTCCTTAACAATCCTAACCATTGCTATCGTATTGAACAACGCATCGCAGTTTTATCAGTAGTTTTTTTACAACAAATACCATCATGTCTTCATTATTCAATTCCTTACAAAAACTGCAAAAAGTTAATGGAATTATTAAGGTATCTATAAAATTCTTAAGCAATAAATAAGCATATAACTATAGTAATAAATAAATATTGCAGGTTCCAGTTAGAAATTTAAACTTGCTTGAATATCAAAGCAAACATTTACTTCGAAAAAATGGAGTTGCTGTCCAAGATTTTTGCATGGTTGACATGGCCAGTGATAAGGAACTTGATAAATTCAGTAAGTATTATTTGCTGTAAACATTAATAATTATTATGTAATTGTATAATTTTATAGATGTGAAGGAATATGTAATTAAAGCTCAAATCTTAGCTGGAGGTAGAGGTAAAGGTCATTTTTCAAATGGTTATAAAGGTGGTGTAAAAATAACCCAAAAACGTGATGAAATCATGGGTATTGTGAATCAAATGTTGGGTCATAAATTAATCACAAAACAAACACCTAAAGATGGTATTGAGGTTAAAAAAATTATGATTGCCGAGTCTGTGAATATTGTGAGGGAAACTTATGTTTGTATTTTAATGGACCGCCAACAAAACGGTCCGGTTATTATTGCTTCTCCTGCTGGTGGTATGGATATTGAAGGAGTTGCAGAAAAAACACCACATTTAATTAAAACAATCCCAATCGATATTCATCATGGTATCACTGACAGTATGGCCAATGAATTGGCTGAGTTTTTAGAGTTTAAAGGTGATTTTAAACCTAAAGCTGCTCATGAAATTAAACAATTATGGGGCTTGTTTTGTAAAGTAGATGCCACTCAAATTGAAATCAATCCATTGGTTGAAACTGATGATGGACAAGTGATTTCAGTTGATGCTAAGCTTAATTTTGATGATAATGCACAGTTTAGACAGAAAGATATTTTTCAAATGGAAGATGACTCTGAAAGTGACCCTCGAGAAGTTGAAGCAAGTAAATATAATTTGAATTATATTGGTATGACTGGCAATATTGGTTGTTTAGTCAATGGAGCTGGCTTAGCCATGGCTACCATGGATATTATTAAATTATATGGTGGTGATCCAGCAAACTTTTTAGATGTTGGTGGTAGTGTAAAGGAAGATCAGGTTAAGAAAGCTTTTGAAATTCTAACTAATGATAAGAAAGTACAAGCTATTTTGGTTAATGTTTTTGGGGGGATTGTAAACTGTGCCACGATTGCAAATGGCATTGTTGGTGCTTGCAAGTCCATTAAACTCAGTATGCCTTTAGTAGTGCGACTGGAAGGTACAAATGTTGATGAAGCTAAACGTATCATTAAAGAATCAGGTCTTCCGATTATTTCCGCTGATCATTTAGATGATGCTGCACAGAAAGCTGTGGCAGCACTTAAAAAGTAAAAGTTGTGAAAAAAATACAGTACAATAACGTTACAGAAATAACCAAAATGCATTTGAGGTTAGAAGTTTAAATAAAAAATGTTAAATTAGTTGTTGTTTTTTACGTTTTCGGCAATATTTGTGAAATATTGTTGCTGTTATTTTTATAAAGTGTATGAATAAAGAAGTTTAGTACTGATACATTGTTTTAATTTAGTTTTACCTCAAATACTCTAGAAAGCAATCAAAAGTATTGATTTTTCAACATCAAAACATGTTATGTTTGTTGCATACGTTAGAAGTCCAAAATAAATTTATTTTACCACAAATTGATTAAAACAAACATTTATAACGCTTGTTAACAATAAAAGAACACGAATAATTGTAATATAAATTTATACTATTGTATAAACACTACTTATAATAAATATTTTCAACTTTATAATCAAATATTCAAAGAAACAAACTACAAAATTCAATTAAAATGTCAATTTATCGTATATATCTGTCAAATTACTATACTCTATCTATATGTTCTGTGACTCTATCTGACTCGCGCACAGTCGCGCGGTTATTGGTCAGAACTGGGGGTCAACGCTGTGTCGTACACATACTAAATTCAAGATGGCCGACTACCATAAGAATACACAGGCCGTTGCTAAGGTAAACATCAGTAGAAATCAACAAGCCCTAGCAACGAGTTCCAGTAGAAGGGATATTCAAACGTAAGATCATATACATGTTCCAGTGTACAGCGAATACAAATACTTAACGCGCGGTAATGGCCAGAACTGAAATTCAACACTGAAACAAATTTAATTTTAACACAAATTCATTAAAATAAATATTTATAACGCTTGTCAACAATAAAAAAACTGGAATAATTGTAATATAAATGTATACTAATGAATAAACACAGCATAAAATAAATATTTTCAACTTTAAAACAAAAATAAATAAAAATGAACTATAGAATTCAATTAAAATGTCAATTTATCATTTATATCTGTCAAATTACTGTACTCTCCCAATTTTTCCTTGTATATTTGCTGCTAGAACGCACAAAAACATTTATATTCTTATAATTTCTCAAATCCAACGTCTGCAGCACAAACGACACGTGCACCTGACATTTGACGTTTGTCCTCTTCCGTCCTTACCATCGTCCAATGTTAGATGACTGTCCTGACATCTAATATATTTGTTTTTCTTAAATTCAATCAAATCCTATCAAAAACAAATAATTTTACTTACAAATATATTAAGTTAAACCCAAATTTCCTAAAACAAAATTAAATATTAACACAATCATCAAATGAAAGTGATTAAGAAAGTTCAAAAGCTTTAAAACAAGGTTATGTTGTTGGTATAAGTACAAACCTTTTGATAGTTAACTACGAAACGAATAAACTCATCATTCTTTAAATTCCATTAACGTAACAGAGTTTTGTACCTTTTTTAAACTTGTTTCTGTTTATTTTGATAGTTTTGATCACTGAAAGCTCTTGAAATCTGTTATCCTGGAAGTACTTGGAAGCACACACCATCTTGTCACTGTAACTGCAATGCTAAAACTCAACGTAGAACAGAAAAGCTGAAATTGCGTTAAAGTTCGATAAATAATTCAGTCAACTCAACGGGCGTAGCTTGGGCGAAGATTTATAGCGTCCTTAACTCCGCCCGAGACCCAACAAGATGTTTTCGGAAGCTCAAAAGCTCAAAAGTCACGACTCACGCACCAGATAGTATACCAAACTAAAGCTTAATTCAACACATTAAATTAAATCAAAACATGAAACAAATTGTAAACAAAACACAAAAAACAAAACAAGCAAACAAAAAACGCGTTTTATTTTGAAAAAATCAACAAACAAAAAACATAGTAGGCTTAGGTTTGTTCTTTTGTGTTTTGTTTATTTATTTATTTCGTTGTTTTGTTATTTTGTGAGTTGCAACGTTGAAAATCCTGTTCTCCGTGTGCAAGACTTTAGAGTTGCATTTGCATTGCAAAGTGGGTCCTTGGGTCGTCGCATCGCATCGTATCCCTGGTTCCCTCTCATTAGAGTAATCTGATAAAGCGCAATGTGCGACGCCGGCGGCACAGGCGCACACGGCGTCTGGCGGCGTCGGCGTTGTGCGCGTCGGCGTCCCTGGATCCAGACGTGACTCGCGCGCGGTTGGGAATGCGTCGCGACGTCGAGCGCGCTTTCGACATCAAACGCGTGTGCTGCGGCCATTCCATGTTTGGATCTGGATCAATCAAACAAACACGTTTTAATTCAATCAACTTTAAATTTATAATTAATAATTAAGGTAAGTTATTATTCTTTTGTTTACAACTATCAAAACAACATAGTTATCAAATAATTTGAGTGATTAGTTAATTTAAAAAAAAATCAATCAATAAATGCAAAATTTAATTACGTTTTTGTTGATTTACGTCTTTCTGATTTTTTTTAAAATCCTGAATCTAAGATTGATTTATTCAAGCTTTAGAATTTATATTGAAAAGTCTCTGAGGTCCTTGCATGAAGGATTATAACCTCTAATGCTATTCTCGTTGAATGGCTTGAATGTATTTGAAGGACCGGAAGCTTATACTTTAAAACTGATGTGGATTGAAAGGGTTTTCAACCCTAATTTAATAGCTTTTGTTACATAACCTTAAGATTTTATTTTTTTATAAAATATCAACACTTCTGATAAAGTTTATAATTAATAATTTTTGTTTTTCTTAAATTTGAGGTTATGACAATGTGTTTTTTTGTGTTTTGTTTTGTTGGTGTTTTGTTTTTGTGGTTATAGTTTTGTTTTGAGGTTAGTTGTGTGCATTGTGCATTGTTGTTATAATTCAGGTCACAACTCAACGGTTGTACGTACACTTAACCACGTTTCAACCACTTTGTGATCTTCGTGTCATTATGTCACTCCCACGGTTTCCGGAAAATGCGAAAACGTGCAAGTGGGCGTTCCGCCAAGTCTGACAACTCCAGCAACGGTAAAAGCGGCAAAAGCAGTCAAAGTTGAATGTATTCCAGTTCGGTAAAGGATGAAAAAGACAAGACTGAGGGTTGGGGGTGGTTGGAGGTGGGTGTAGATGGAAAAAAGCTCACACTTGTGCATTCGCACATCAGAGGAATAGTTGTGTGTTTGTGGTATGTTCACCAAAGAAAACAAGCAAAAGAAACGCGGTTGAAAAATAAACGTGTTTTTGGAGGAAAATACAGAATAGAGAAGTTTGTGGGTTGGAATTTTTTGGGGAAAAATTATTAGAAGCTATTTTTAGGGGTTGTTAGATAAAATATTGAATTTTAGGTTGTTGTAAAATTATTTGTTTATAATTTTAATTTCACATTTTTGTGAATGAAATTTTTTTTTTTCTACTTTAACTTTAGAGGGTTGTAGAGAATAAACTATAAAAGTTAGAATTTTGGGGTTAATTTTATTTTAAAGATAATTTAATTCACTATAAGGTTGATGTTTAAAAAACTAGGATTAATATTTAAATAGTTCGCAATGAATATTTAAAGTTTTTGTGTTTTTTTTTGTTTATGTATCGTATAGTTTTGTACTTTGGACTTTGAAGGGCTGTATTTATATAACTAACAATATTAGAGTTATAGGGTTTTGTTAAATTTAAAGATAAACTAATTTGCAACAAATTAATAATATTCAAATATTTTTTTAATAATTAAATTAATTTGTTACATATTTTTTAAATTTTATTGTTTTTTACGGTTTTGGTTTTTCAAAAATTTTTGAATTTCAACTTCAAAGGGCTGTAACTTGAAAACAAATAAACTTCCAATATTGGGGTTAATTTTATCGTAAACATAATTTAATTGACTATGAGGTCGATGTTTGAGAATATAGGTTTAATAATTAAATAGTTCGCAATGAATTTTTAAAGTTTTTGTGTTTTTTGTTTGTTTACATATTGCATAGTTTTGTACTTTGGACTTTGAAGGGCTGTATTTATAAAACTAATAATGTTAGAGTTATAGGGTTTTGTTTATATTAATGACCAACTAATTTGCAACAAACTAATAACAATCAAATATTTTTTAACAATTAAATTAATTAGTTACAATTTTTTTAAATTTTATTATCGTTTACGTTTTCCAATTTTTCAAAAATTTTTCATTTTTATCTTTAAAGGGCTGTAACTTAAAAACTAACAAACTTCCAGTATTGGGGTTAATTTTATCTTAAACATAATATATCAAACAACTAAACAAAAATTTAAAATTTTATTAATTTGTACCATAAACAATTTATAAACACCAATGAAATGTCAACCGATTTTTTCCAATTATTTTAGCCGATATTTATCCGAACATTTATAACTGAAGCAGAAGAAGACCCACCCTGTCCAATTCTATTTTATTTCACCAATTCTTTACTGACAATACCAAAATCTTTTAACAGAACCTTTTCGTGCTGCGTTTAGTGCAGTTTCTTTCCCATTGTCAAAAATGTCTATTGAAAAAAAAAGCTTTTGATTCCTGCTTCTAATCGCAGCGAAGAATCGCCGTAGATTGATGAATAAAGCACTTGACAATCTCCGGTTTTCACGTTTACATTTCAAGCAACTTTCCTTCCAAGGAAGCAAGCAAGCAAGACGTTTGAAAGTCGGACTATTCAAAACGAGGAAAACGTTTTCCGGCTTGACCCAATTTCACACCACGCTATATATTATTACACTCGTGTATTAATTACAAATACTTTGAGCGTGCTTAAGTGGTAAAACCAGTAAAACCAGTGAGAGTTTTATTTTTGTTTTAATTTTAATCAAAACCGGAAATTGCATCATCATCATAAATATTCGTAAAAATTAAGATAAACTTCTTAATTTAATTTGATTAATTATTATTAACTTGGTTTTTGCTTTTAATTTTATTTAGATCGTGCACTAAGTTTATTAAAATTTAAAAATGTTAAAGATTTTAAAAGTTTTGAATTGAGGTTATGTTTTTTTTTTAGTTCTTAACCTCAGGTGAATAGCATTTATAGGTTAGGACAATTTATAGGTTAGGGAAGGGTTTAGTAGAGCAAGAATTTGTGAGAATGTGGAATGTGGATCCTTTTCATTTCCTGCTTTAAACTCAATTTAAGTTCATAGCTGGCGTTGTAAGTTATTCTCGCATAGTTTGTCGTGCGCGTGATCGATAAATTCGAGTGAATCTATGGGATCTTTGTGGATTTACTACTTCCTATTGGAGGTTATCGAAGTTCTAGGCACGAACTCACTCGTCCCCTTTTTACACTAAGGGTTGACTAACATTTAAGTTACGAAAAGGGTGAGGGTGATAAAAAAATCACTCTAAACTCGTTTTGTTTTTCGTCGTTTTGTTTTTGTTTACAAAAATTTTTGTTATTTTTAGGTTATATTTCTTGTATTTCCAAGAGGTAGAGTCATTTATCAAAGAAAAGTTCAATTTCGGTACAAAACCAATACAAACTTTGTAATCATAAATAACAAAACTAACCTAAGTTGGTAGTTGTTAGAATTACAGAAAACTGTAACAGTAGTTTTGTGTAAGTTTGTAGGTTTACGGGAAAACTAGTTTTATCGTTAGTGAAGCCAGAATAAAGCCACAAAGTTTAGGTTTCTGAGAAAACGTAAATTAAACGCAGAACGTAATTTCCTGTCGGGTATTATGCAATATTTCATGTTGAATTTTTTGTGCAAAGTACAAATACTAACATTTTTAATAAATTTTTATTTTATGTGGTTGTAGTTTAAAAGTTAGTGAAGATAAGGTATTGGGGTTAATTTTATCTGAAAGATAATTTAATGTACTATAAAAATTGTTTATTTGTTTTTAATTAAATATTATTGGTAATTTTAAAAATGAAGTTAAACAAAAAAAAATAAAATTTTAATTTGGATTTAACAATATATAATAGTTGCAACTTTCAAGGGCTATAACTTTAAAACTATTAAATGTAGACTAATGGGGTTAATTGTATGTTAAATATCATTTAATTTACTAATATAATTACTTTTGTTTGTTTTTTTTAATTGATTTATTAATTAGTAAATTAATTTTTAAAAAAAAGTTGATGATAAAATACAAGTTTGTTGCAGTAAATAATAGACTCCAACTTTGAAGGGTTGTAACTTTTAAATTATTTGAGTTAAAATTATCAGGTTAATTTTATATAAAAGATAATTAAATTTACTATTAAAAAAATAATTTAGTTTAAAATAGTTTTTTGTAATAATATTTTAAAAGTAATTTAGAAATATTTTTGTCGTTTTTTCTAGTATGTTTAGATTTAAATGTTAACTTAAAAGGGTTGTAACTTAAAAACTATAATAATTAGAACAACGTAGTTAATTTTATTTAAAAGATAATTTAATTTACTATAAATAACTTATTAATTTTTATTTTGTTTTTATAATTTAATATTTTTAAAGCTAAATTTAACTTATTATTACTGTCTTGATAAAACAAAATAAAATAAAACTGTAACTTAAAAACTATTAAATGTAGACTAATGGGGTTAATTTTATCTGAAAGATAATTTAATTTACTATATAACTACATTTTATTATATAAATCACAATAAACCCCTATTTTTAGTGTTGCAAATTCAAAAACATTGCAATTCAAACATTTTCTATTCATCATAAAATTTCATGTTGTTGTTTAAAATATTTAATTATTTTATTGTTTATTTGTTTATTGATTAATGATTTAGGTTTAGGTTTAGGAAAAATTAATTAATTAACTACCCCAAAGTCTAATTTGTAAACATTTCCTAAATCCTTTTGGCGATGTTCCCGTTGATCCCAATCTCTCTGGGATCACAAAATCAACTAAATCCAATGTCCCTTTTAATCGCTGACCGATTGTCCGAATACAGAACAAAACAAAACCAAACAAAATTTACGAACCCCCATCACCCGAACCAAACCAAACCAAACGAAACCAAAAAAAAAAAGAGTCAATTGATTTAGCTTGCAGACATTTGCAGCATTCCAGTGGTTTTTGGCTCCAACACAACCGCAAACGAAACAGAATCAGAATTACAATTTAACCCGACAAGCAATTCGTCGTCAACCCCTAGAAAAAAAATAATAAAAAAAAATCCCCAACACATCGATTTTTCTTTTAATATTACAAGCGATTAATCTTTTTTTTCTTCGCGCGCAAAACAATCGATCACGGTTTCATTTTCATGATTGAAATGCTGCAGATCTGCAGTGTGGGTTTGGCGCATTGAGGCACTCTTGAATATTTGAATATTCTGGTAAATTTTGAATATTCAAAGCGAATAAATTTATTGGACGTGCCGGGATTATACGTTTTCGTATTTCGCTGAAATGTTGAGTTGGGAAATTTAAGAAATACTTCGACTTTGGATCTGATGGGTTTCGCCGCGTTCTGTTTACGTTTTCATTTCGCGTATGCAAATGGGAAATTTAAAAGCATTTTCTCGTGTTTTTCATTTTATTATAAGACGGTTTGTGGAGTCGAGGATTGGAAGATTGCATAATAAGCACAATAAGATGCTTTCTGCTCTAATTCACCATTTTAAACCACAACGCAAATAAAGCTTAATAATAAAAAGCGAATAACAAAGGGATGATGCGGAAAAGAGATGAGGGTTGTGTTAGTATTCGGTATGCAGCGTTGACAATTTTCGTTTCAATTTATTTCAATTTATTTCAATTTCTTGCTATGTGCAATTTTGTTTCTTGGCTTTGACTCAAATTGATTCGTATTACCACAAAATTACATATATACCGACACAGAATTTTAATATTAACAAACAAAGGATGAAAATAACATTTATTTTATTTAAAACAAATAGTTTTTGGTTTATTTTGTATTTAAAATTTTAATGTAAATTTAAAAATATTTTTTTTAGAAGTTGTTACTTTGAAGGGTTGTAGTTTTAAAATTATAAATGTTGCAATTACAGGGTTAATTTTATTTTGTAGATAATTTAATTTACTTTATAAATAATCTATACAGAATTTTTTTAGATTAAAAACTAATTATTTAAATATTATTTTAAAAATGTTTGCGATTTTATGAAAAAAAAAACACTAAGTTTTTTAACCTTAACTTTGAAGGGCTGTAACTTTAAAACTATAAAAGTTTTGATTATGCGGTTAATTTTATCTTCAATATAATTTAATTAGGTATATGAATATTTTTTACAAAAATTTATTGCTACGAAAACTAATTATTTATAAATTTTTTTATAAAAAATGTCATAATTATTTGAATTTTACAAAATAATTTAACTAAAGCTTTGAGGGGTTGTCATTCTTAAACTATTAATGCTAATACTACAAAATAATTTTTAACTAATAGTTAATTTAATAAACTATTAATTTAAGTTAATAAATGTATTAAAATAATAAAAACAAATTATTTAAACAATTTTTAAAAACATACTATGGTTGCGGAAAAACCGCAAAATATTTTAAATTCAACTTTGAGGGGTTGTCATTCTTAAACTATTAAAGATAATACTACAAAATTATTTTTAACTGATAGTTTATTTAATAAACTAATAATTTAAGTCATTAAAACTATTAAAATAATAAAAAACAAATTATTTAAACAATTTTTAAAAACATTCTATAATTGTGGAAAAACCTCAAAATATTTTAAATTCAACTTTGAGGGGTTGTCATTCTTAAACTATTTAAGTTATAATATTATTGTTAACATCATTTCATTAATAATTTAATAACAAATACAAATAAATTTTTAAAATTTATCAAATGTAAATATTCAACGGTTTATCAATATTTATTCAATTTATTTCAATTTATTCCAATAAATGAAAATAGACTTCAATTCAAATTCTTGGCTTCGCCCCAAATTGCATCAAATTACGACAGAATTACACATAATAGAAATATGAAAAGAACCAGAATAACAAATGGAAAATAAGAAAAACGCGACGAAGAAGAAAAATTGTTTTTCGGTACATTTTACTTTATTACAATGCGTTGCAATGCGACTGGTTGCTGAAGAAGTTCAGCAATTCGCATCGTCTCCTCTTGGCGAAGTTGGAGGAAATAAAAGGGATGCGAAAACAATAAAAACGACAATGTCGCATTTTTCACCAGCATCCGAGCCATTCTATCAGCATAAAACGTTCGGCACCACGACAAACTGCTACATAGCTATATATTTTACCATTTTATTTGCAACTTTTCTACTTCGTTAAAACGGAATAATAAAAAAATAAAAATAATAACAAGAACAGTTTATAACACGTTTTGAGAGTGAAGTAAACAAGTTAAAACTTGAAAAAATTATTATATTAATTTTAAACAATACATTTCTAATTTAACAACATTTTTTAAAAATTGATTTGATAGTTAATTAAATTGTTTATTAAATAAAATTAATTTTATAATGATATCTGTTAAATTGCGAGAATTACAGCCCATTAAAACAGGAATAAAAGTATTTTGTTTTTTTACAAAACTTTCAAATTTTTTAAAAAAATTAATAACTCAGTTGTTATTTTTAATAATTAATTTAAGTAAAAAGTACTTTATAGTAAATTAAATTATCTATCAAATAAAAATATCCCCATATTTTTATCGTTTATATTGTGAGAATGACAGCCCTTTAAAGTCAAAGTTAATTTTGTTTGCTTCAAATAAAAAATGTTAAATAATTTTTAAAAATTATTAACTCAGTTGATATTTTTAATAACAAATTTTAGTAAAAAGTATTTTATAGTAAATTAAATTATCTATTAACTAAAATTATCCCCATAATTTTATCTTTTATATTGTGAGAATAACAGCCCTTCAAAGTCAAAGTTATTTGTGTTTGTTTCAAATAAAATAATTTAAATAATTTTTAAAAATTACTAACTCAGCTGGTATTGTTAATTACAAATTTAAATAAAAAGTGTTTTATAGTAAATTAAATTATCTATTAAATAAAATTATCCCCATATTTGTATCTTTTATATTGTGAGAATGACAGCCCTTCAAAGTTAAAGTTATTTTTGTTTGCTTTAAATACAAACATGTTAAATTATTTTTAAAAATTAATATAAGTATTAATGTTTATTATAAACAAATTCTGAATATTTTAATATTATAGTAAATTAAATGGTCTATCCGTTAAAATTAACCCTATAATTTTATTAATAATAGAATAAGAATAACAACCCTCCAAAAGTGATACAAATAAAATGTTCACCATCAAAAAAGTTAAAAATTATTTTAATGTAGGCAACACACAATACAATAAAAACAAAACACATACCACGATTCAGTTTTAAGGTTATGTTTTATTCCTTTTGTATCTACCATTTTAACTCTAACCCAACCTAAAAAAAATCACAATATATCATTGTGACACATCCACTATCAGAATCGTTTTACATTTTACACTGTTTCTCGTTTTATCTTTCTTTTGTTTTTGTTAACTTCTGTAATGTTTGTGAATGTGTGTGAATATTTGCGAACTTTTCCATTTCACTTTTTGTTGCCACTGGTTCTACCTTAACTTTTTTCTTGAGTGGCACAAGAACTCGCTTACATAAAATTCTGGTATTCAGATTTTCATTCTCACATTTTGCGTTTTCCCTCATTGCCGCATTCTCTCATTTCTTCGTTTCTTGTAAGCTGTCAGACGACAAGACACAGGACGTAGACCTAAGTTTGAGTCTCATTGTTTCATTTCGTTTCATTTTGCATTGTAAGTTGTGAGTTTCCTGCTTTCAAGTTCTACTCAGATCTGTACACATACAGAGACAGATACACAAGGGGTGAAAGGGAGTTTTCAGGGTTTTCAGAGTCTTCAGGGTGATGAAGATAAGGCTAGACATGTCGAGGGATACGTCTTGCAGTTCCTTTCGAAACGTAGACGTATAGATCAAGATTTTGAGATGTAGAGGGTGAAAATTTGGTGTTGAATTTAAATTAAATTTTTATATAAATTATTTGATGCTACATTATATAATTTGATGTGTAATGTGTGTATTATTATTAAAAACCTTAAGATTATTAATTTTTTTTTTTACTTTCTTGATGATTATTTTCAGTATTAACTTTGAAGGGTTGTTATTGTTAAATTAGTAACGATAAAAATTTGGGGTAATTTTTATTTTAAAGATAATTTAATGAACTATAATTTACAATAAAGAAAAATTTGTTTAAATAAAGTTAAATTGTTTAAATTATTTTTTTAAAATAATATAACAATTTTTCCTAATAAAAATTTCAAAATTATTATCTAAAGTTTGACGGGTTGTCATTCTTAAACTAAAAATGATAAAATTATGGGGTTAATTTTAATTAATAGATAATTTAATTTACTATAACTAGTGTTTTTATAATTTTGTTTTAATTAAAACAACATTGTGTAAAAAAGTTTTGAAAATTTTTCAAATTTTAGTAGAAATTTTTTTTCAAAAATTTTAACCCAAATTTTAATTGGTTGTCGTTATGAAACTAATAAATGTAAAGTAATGGGAATAATTTTATTAAATAGATAATTTAATTTACTATAATTTACAACCAAGAAAAATTTGTTTAAATAAAGTTAAATTGTGTAAATTATTTTTTTTAAAAATAGTACAACAATTTTCCCCAATAAAAATTTCAAAATATTAATCTAAAGTTTGACGGGTTGTCATTCTTAAATTAAAAATGATAAAATTATGGGGTTAATTTTAGTTAATAGATAATTTAATTTACTATAACTAGTGTTTTTATAATTTTTTTTAAATTAAAAAAACAATGTGTAAAAAATTTTTGAAAATTTTTTGTATCTTAGTCAAAAAATTTTTCAAAAACTTTAAACCCAAACTTTAATTTGTTGTCATTATAAAACTAATAAATGTAAAGTAATAAAAAAAATTATATTTGATAGATAATTTAATTTACTATGTTCTAAATGTTTACAAAAATTAATTCCAATAAAAATTAATACTTTAAATAATTCCTAAAAAAATAAACTAAAATGTAAGCCAACAAAACTAAAAAAAAAATTTAATAAACTTTGAAGGGTTGTAACTCATAAACTAATTAACATAAAACATTAAACTAAATTTTATCAGATAAACAATTTATTAAACTACTAAAACCACTTTACAAAATATTTTTAACATTAAAACCAAATCGTTTTATTAATAATAATCACTCACATCGCATCATGATGAATTGAAAACATTAAAACAAATAAATAAATAGATCATTCATTTAATTTACATAACAATTCCATCATTTTCGCAAAATGTAAACTCTAAACTCAATTATGAGTCAATAAGTAGTTTACATAATTTATAGATACTCATACTATTGCATACGATGCAATAATAATAAGTAAATTGCATTAGTAATACAATAACAGCGTTACTAACTGTGTAGGGTTTGGGATATGAATTTACCGCTTTTACCATCCCGAATTAATTAAATTGTAAGCATACACAGATACAGAGGGTACATATAGTGTTCTCTTTCTACTAAAGGAGATCATATCCCTCTTCTCTGTCCTTATATCGCAGCTCACAGTTTCCAATTTCAAATTTCCCAGTTTCTCTGTCTAATAATAATGGAAGTGCACCACTAACTTCACCCTGCATTACCATGAATATTACACTAATACTTGACGATGATATCGATTAATATCAATAATGATATCTTCATATATCAAGTCTTAAATTTAAAGTTTAGTGCATCAATTGATGGTGAACAGAATAAAATCAAAAAAATATATTTTAGGTTTTTATTTAATCAATAAATCAAAAACTATCAGTGCTAAATTAATTATCATTTTTTTAATGTTTAGCCCGTCTATTCTACTATAAAGTCCACTTTTGATCAGGGTTGTATCTTAATTTTGAGGTCCACAGTCCCTGTTTTTGTAAAACTCTGTAAATTGAGCATTTTTTTGCATTTTTTTTCGCTAAAACTAATTATAAAAAATACTACAATAATTAATAAGTGATTAAATTTTAGTACACATTGACGAGTAACTAATTAAGAATGTATCTGAGTTTGTTTCATTCAATTCTGATGTTTTAAACCAGAGATATTTGCGATTTTATCCAACAATACAAAATAAAATTTTCAAAAAATCATAAATTAAAAACAAAAGCCAAATAAAAAAAACAATTGACATATTTGTAATCAGCGTATTATTAGCAACTTAATTAAAATTGATTTACTTGACCATAAGAATTTTTGTACTGCGACCAACCCTTAATATTAAAAATGATATCATTTTAATTAATTAATGCATTAATTGATTATTTATTACTTGTTTGATCATTTTCTGTACAAGTCTACTATAAATCATCTATAAGGTGGTGAAATATTCCAGACTGTTAAGATGCAAATCCTTAATAGCAAGGTACTCGTCCTTTGCGTCCTTTTGCGTCCTTTTGCGTCCTTGCCTCAGGCTGTCTATGATACCTTGATATTGTAACACAGCCTAGTCTGTAATCCATCCTTTTTTATCCTGTACCTATATACCTTTCCTTATCTACGTTTAGATATGAGGTAGTAAGGGTAGTGTGTTGAAGGAAGTAAACCTAACCTAAAATTGTGTCGCATGCTGGCGCTGTAACCGCTAATGGCAGTAATGAATTATTAATTTCCATCCCACGCCCCTATAGTCTACTACCCACACCATGCACTATCACCTAGTAATTCATTCCGTGGATATGGGAGAGAAGCAGGCATTTCCACCCCTTACTGGTGGTGAAATTTTAAGGTACAACTCTCGCTGTTGTTGCTCTTAACACGTCGCGATTTGGATTACGTGCAGTCGATTGGTTTTCAATTAAAATTTACATTTTTAGGGATAATTGCTATAATGGGGTGGTAATTGCTAAAGTTATAATTAAAGATTTATTGATTTGCTATTGGGATTGTGTGGAGTTTAATTTGGAAAGTTAAAATTAAATTTTAATATGTTTAAGGCAAAAAGTTTTAGATGTTATTTTATTTGTACTTTAAAGGGTTGGTATTTATAAATTATTAAGGATAACATTATGGCGGTAATTTTATTTGGTAGAAAATTTAATTGACAAATGACCTAATTAATATGAATGTTAATAACAATATAAATTAATTAGTTATATAATTTTAGAAACTGTATTGCATTGTTGATAAAGAACAATAGAAATATATTTTCACCTTAAGTTTGAAGGGCTGTAACTCAAAAAGTTTTAATGTTAAAATTATAAAATTATTTTTCCCTAATAGACAATTTAATGGTTTATAGATTTAGTTTTTAAATTTTTTTTTATAATAAAAATAAGTTATTTAAAGCAATTTAGAAACTTTATTACCACTTTTAAGATAAAAAAATAACAGAATTCTTTAACATTAACTTTGAAGGGCTGTAATTCAAAAAGTATTAACGTTACAGTTATACAGTTATTTTTCCCTAATAGACAATTTAATTGTTTATAGATTCAGTGTTTACAAATCAGTTTTATAATATAAATAAATTATTTAAAGTAATTTAGAAACTTTATTACCACTTTTAAGATAAAAAAATAACA
>JARJDS010043354.1:0-29336 GCA_030264155.1 Atheta pasadenae
AGTCTGCTTTCGGTCAATTAAAACGCGCCTCCTATCGTCTTCAAAATTAAGACTTGGTTCAAAACTTCCTTCCAAGACTAAATTTAGCTTCCTTGAAAATTCCTTTGGAAAATTTAACAAAACATGAACATTTCTGGTTCAATCAAGAACAGAAAAGTTACCACAAGGTGAAATTAATTTTTTAAAAATTATGTAAACATAAAATTTAGTCTTGGTAATAATTTTATAAATTTTATCTATTTTTTTAGTGTTTTTAAGGAGCGAGTATAAAAAATGGAATTTATTTGACAAAATATCTAAACGACTTTTAACTAAAACGTTTTTTTGGGATATACAAAGTTTATTTTTTGTAACTCAAGCTTTTTGGAGGGCTTGAAGACTTTAAATTCTTCTCAGTACGTTGAGAGCGTAATGTAAATTTTCCGTAAAGTTCTTGGGCAAAGTTCGCGCAGGAGCGAGAAAATTACAAATTGGGTTCAAATATTAAATAACATAATGTACAACGTCGGCGCGCACCGGGCAGGTAACACGCCTTCCACGAATCGCTTAAAAAGTTAATAATATAAGGCTTAAATTTTGAATCTTATCAGCTTTAGCCCAAAGCTCACGTTGTGAAATATGCGACTTAAAATGCAAGTCAAATTAAAGTTTTGGTTTGTAAACGTGCTAAGTTTACCTTTTTTTCTTCACTAAAAACAACTTTATAGACAGTAATAATTAAATATTTTAATTTTTTTCTAAACATAAATAAACTACATTAAATTCTTTATAATTATAGTTTAAAACATTTTTTTTTAAATTAATATTTATATTTTTAATTTAACGCCAAACTGAAAAATTTATTTTTTTACCTTTATTTTTTTTTAGTTTTTTTGTTTAAAATATTACTTATATGTTGTTATATGTAATGGAAATGCAAAAACTAGTAATGTAAACTTAAATAAATAATACCCTGTTTAATTCTTAATGTTAACTAGAAAACTTTTGGAATTATCCGTAGTTTTCCACGCGAATACGCGTCAAATTCGTTTGGTGCTTGATGTAACTCGCCTCGAAATTGAACAATAATTATTTAATTGCTGTGTCACGACTGCACAGCACGCAATGCCATGGTTTAAAACACAAATACTCTTCTACAACCCCTCGGTCGCAACAAAACAATTGCGCTCTCGCGGTAATTGCGCAATCGTCGCTGGGGGCGGCGCAATTACTTTGCGGCTCGGGCGCTATCTTCGCGCCTGCAAGAGAAACATTTTCCTAGGTCTTTTGTCTCTCCACGTAAAGCTCCACCAGCTTTACCAGAAAAGCAAGTAGAGCACAGAAAGGAAAGCACTGAAGGAGTCAACAAATCCTGGTATTTTGGTGGAAATCCTTTTCTTAAGACATTGCCACTATCTTTGCGGAAAATCTTTGAAGTGTTTGAATGTTAAGTGAAGTAAAAAGACGAAAATTTTAACTTACATTTTTTATATGTAAAATTTTATATTATGCCCGGCGCCTCCACAGTATAAGTTAAAAATTTTAGTTTTTACAATTTTTTTTAAAACCCGTATATCTAAAAATATAATCAACATAAAATTTTTTTCTAAACGTAAAAGTATAGATAAATAAACAAGCTTTTTAATGATATAAACATTTTTTGTTTTATAAATTTTTATAGCAACAAAAAGTATGTGCAAAGTAAAAAAAACTTCTAAAAAAACGCAAACACAAAACATGCTTTTGTTTTACGTTATTCTCAAACAAAACTGATATTACCCCGCGTCTACTACTTTACCCTCACATGTAAATGTTCGTGTCACGATAAGATATGCGAAACAAACGCAAAAACAAACAAAAAAACGTGATATACACAGAAAAATGTGTAAAAAAGGTAAAAAATCGTCGGCAAAAGGGTGGCGGTGGCAAAGAAACATCGTAAAGGTTGAAAAGGCAAACGGCAATCGCGAACGCGTCCACATTGAGCTCGGTAGTGTCGGTGACGATGTTTTATTCTCAAAAACCTCGCGATATCAAAAAGGTGTTTTGTTCCGTTTTTGGTCGCCGCTCTCAGAAGCTCAACAGCAAACCAGTTCAGTTCGAATCTGAAAATTGATATTTCTGCACAAACTACGAGAACGTTTACCTTGCATAGTGGGTTCTTGTGTGTGTTCAGCAGCATAAAGGAAACTTGGAAAATGGAAAATAGATGGATCGCTCAACGAACACCTTATCATCGTATGAGAATGGGGAATAAACATTTCAATTCTTCTTTCCGAGGGCAGCGAAAAGCAAAAACGCTGGCATAAATAACGTATCGATATGAAAATGCGCCAAATGTGCGCCAAAGAGGGAAAAAACGTCAAAAAAAATTGGCAAATAAAATATTTTTCTTTCACGAAACTTAACTGATAACATTATTAAGGATTATGAATATAAGTACGGACTTTAAAGGCGTTTTGCGGGGTAAATATAATTATTATCAAAATTTACCCTAAAACAAAAAAGATGTAGAATTTAATTAGCTTTCAGAAACTTTTAACAATACATTTTTATTGTTAATAATTTTAAAGTTATAAACAAATTACTAAAAATATAACTTTGTTAGTCATTTTTTTGTATAAAGTACATTTTGAATGAAATCCCGCATTCATTCGTAGACCAATTAATTAAACACTCGCGGGCGCGTTGTTTTGCACCGTTTCTGGCCGATAGCAGCGGTGGCAGCACCAGCACACCATTGCCGCACATCGAGAATGAATTAGGCGTTGATTGCGAACCCGCCATACTCGAAAATCGCATTAGGTTAATTGTGATCCATAAATCATGCGTTCAACTCGACTTCCTCCGTGCAGAATCTTCCAGAAAACCCTTACACAATCTTCCTGAAACTGCAGCATCAAATAATTTCCACTTCAAGCACGGGTAAATTTTGACAGTGTAGTGAATTGATTTGATTGAAAACGATTTGAATTGATTTGCTGTGATTTTGATTTAGTACACCGAAAAGTTAGTTTGACACTTTTCTAAGAAAGCCTGGGGGTGAGCAATAATTCAGTGACCGGTAGGATCTCACGTTTATTAGCTAATAACCGCGATCGGGGCGATAAGTTGCGGAACTTGAGCGTGACTTAATTGAAATCCGAAATCCCTTCAAACGACGTTTCAAAACCCATACAAGCACGTAGCCACACGCTAAGGGTGTAAAGGTAAAAGCAAACTTTGTGTCAAATTCAAGCTTGCACAACGTGGTTAAACCTACGTGATGGTAATAAGTCAATTTTGCGTGATTAATCCGAAAGGTAAGAAAATTTAAGATATTTCATCGTTAAGGGATGAAGAGCTTGTTTTTTAGGTGGAGATTAATTTAAAAATTATTAATGATTATAACATTATGGAAAAAACGTTTAAAAGTTTAGTAATAATAATTTAGTTAGATAAAAGTTTGTTTTAAGTTACTCCCGGCGCCTCCACTTAATCTTAATACATGGAAGTTTTAAAAATTGTGATTTTTGTTAGAAAAATTAGTGTGGCGCTTTTAATTTTTATGATAAATTAAAAATTTAAAAATGAGGATATAAACAATTAAATTTAACATATTTTCCGATATAATAAATTTTTTTTATAAAATTATTTTAGTCACTATTTTTGTTTTAATTTTAGTACTAAATTTTTGTATGAATTAAAACTTTACTAGAGGAAAAATGTTATAAATAATTTTTTTAGAAAAAATTGTTTTAAACAAAAAAGTTTAACAATTTAATAATCTTTTTAATTTTTCCGGAAATTTTAAAATAACTTTAATAGTTTATCCAAAAACTCAATTTTAATCACTCAAATCAATAAATTTTGCATTTTTCATTTTTTTCTAAACTTTCTCAATTAATAGTCCCTTTGCGTTTTCTCAATTTCATCCCCCGGCTTCAAATACACATCAAATTCTCTTCCAATTTTCTTATGCCATCGCATCATCACTTCCAGCATTCCCATTACTTTCTATTAGCATGCGCATTCATCTCAACGTCCTCAATGCACAGTGCGCGACCATTTTCTTCGTTCATTTCGAATCGAAATTACTCGAGTGTATAAACATAATATAAGCACAAGAAAATATCATCGGGAAATGTTTGCGACGCAAATAGCATTGACGCCATCGTCGTTGGAACACTTTGAGGGTCGGTGCTGTCGTTGACTACGAAATTTGTTCGTTTTCGATCCGGGGCTTGAGTAATGATCCAAACTTTTGCAAAATTCGTTTTTATCGCAAAGACTCCCTGAGATAAACAGACTAGAGTATAACGATTGTAAAGATGAAGATATTTAAAACGCAAACTAAGTATAGCAATGACTGTACATTATTTTATTTATGCAAAAATTAATAATCTTACTCTTGGAAACGCCGCCGGAATTTTGCGCAACAAACATTATTAATATTTTAGTAGACGCAAAACAAACGGCGCGTTAGAACTGAAGGAAATGACCGGAAAAGCGCTGGAAATGAGTTAAAAACATCACTGCAGTACGCATTTCAGAAATGCATTAAAATTTAAATTATATACATTCACAAGGAATTATTTATAGAAAAATTAAACAAATAAAACTTGCATATGAGTAGAAAAAATTAATTTAAGTAATTTGTATGAATAAATGAACATTACGGCTAAAATAATAAATGTACAGAAAAATTGTTTAAACAAAAAAGATAGCACTTTTAATTATTAATTTAGTGCTTTTTACGATATTTGTTTATTGTTGTTAGTTTACCAACAATGGCGATTTTTGTAAAAAATGTTTTGTGTCACTGAGTAAAAATTAACGTTTTAGTTTTTTAATTATTATAAACAAACTAAATTTTTTAAAAATATTTTGTAAACGGATTTATAATCACAATTAAATTCTATGAAAAATATTTCTAATAAATTTTTTTGTATTGTTGTTATTTTAGCTGTTATTCAGCTGTGAACATAAAACTTGTATTTTTTTACAAATTGATAAAACGTAAAACAAAAATATTTATAAATGCAATTATATTTAAACGAATCAAAATATTTGATGTTCATTCAATTGTTTAACATCAATAAATAACCAGGCAATAAAAATATTGAATTGGGAACGTTTTTGCTTTATGATATTTGTTATTTATTTTTTGAAAAATAAATTCTGCCCTACAAAAATGGTGTATATTTTTCAGCTGGAAAAACATAACTCCTGATGGATTTTTGTCGTTGCAGCATTTTCTCTACGAACTAAACAACTACACACCGCAGCAAACAACTAAAAACCATTTAGTCCGGTTTGATTTTCCGCACGTTTTCTACGAATTTCCCCCAAAAAACTACCGCCCACACTATGCAAGCATACACAAGCAGACGTGGCGTTTAAGTATGCACAAACAAAAAACAGTATTTTCCAACATAATGTTTGGCCGGATTTCCACGCTTTTCCAGCATTTTCCGATGTGTAAACAGGACGCAATTAACCGCACAAACCGTGCAAACCAAAATCAATGGAAATGAAAAACTGGTCACTGTATGATGTACGGTTAACATGATCCTGGTTAATGTACTGTCGTCCTTTATCTGTTAATATCTTGATTATCCTTAATATCCGTTTAAATTCTTAAAATGAGTAAAAGCTTTTAGTAGTATTTTTTTGTTCGTTTATGGACAGATAAGCTTTCACACGGTACGATTCAATTGAATGTGAACTATATTTGGGTTATCCTTTAGCAGGACGAAAATTTTCAATAAAAATGTAAGCAAAAGCGTCGCACAGTGGTAAACCTCGTTTCGTATACAATAATCGCGCAAGACGAAAACGAAGAATGAAAAGAATGAAGAAAAACCGTTAGGAAACTGAATAAGGACGAAACTTATCCTTGCTGGTGGTGAGTATGGGTAGTGAGATAGATACGAAAGGAAAATAGAAGGTTGAAAGGTGTGAAGGTGTGAAAGTCTGAATGAAATTGCGTACCAAACACTTTTTGTGCGTTTTGTGGATGTGGTGCTTCAAGACGTAGTTTTGAATGATTCATGAAACTCTGTGGGTGGCGGAAAATGTCCTGCAGCGCTTCCGCTTTGGGTTGATTTGGTTGCCAAGAATCCTATAAGCTTGTAATCAAAGAATTTTTAACTTCAATGTATTTATATTTTGTTAAATCTACGTTTTATTTAAGTTTTTCGTACAAATGCGACTTATTAAATTTTTAAATGAAATTATTTACTTTTACGTCTATATCTCCGAAAATAAATTTTTTAAACAACTTTTGTAAAATTTATGTGAAAGTTAATTAAATTTGCTACAATTTTGTTTAAATAATTTATTTTTACAGTTATTATTTACTAAGATATTCAACAAAAACTTTGAAGTTTATTTTTTAAATAATTCTTTTTTTACAAAATACGAAATTGTTTACATTTTCATTGATATTTTTTAAACAAAAATTTTTACAACAACAAACTAAATTTTTTTATAAAGATAAATAATTTATCTACAAAATTGTTTAAATAATTTATTTTTATAGTTATTATTTACTAAGATATTCAACAAAAACTTTGAGGTTTATTTTTTAAATAATTCTTTCTACTAAATACGAAATTGTTTACATTGTTGTTGATATTTTTTAAACAAAAATTTTTACAACAATAAACTAAATTTTTTTATAAAGATAAATAAATTACCTACGATTTAGTTTAAATAATTTATTTTTGAGATTAATATTTACTAAGATATTCAACCCCAAACTTTAGTACTAAAAAAATGAATTAGAAATCAAAAATGTTAACCTTATCAAATAAAATTGTTGATAAGGTAAATTTTTCGTCGTCTAAAAATTAATTTAAATGCAAATGCAAATTTAACGCTTTGTTACACTATGAAAATTATCTTTTTCCTCGCTCGGCATTAGTTGGCCGCCTTTTTCGACCATCGCCGAGCTGGAAAACGCTTGATTAAGCGTGATTAATCGCCTACGCTTGCAACCCTTCTCCGTCGGATTGCATAACGACCCATTCCGAGTCATCGTTGTAACATTAAGCCCCTAGGTCAGATCAGGACCACTAGAGTTAGAGCAAAGTAGAGAACCAAACAAAGTGAAAGTTGAAAATGAAAACGTGAGAATGTGAAGCATGTAACACGGATTTTCTATTCACCCGTAGCTTGTCTGTGAAATTGTGTTAGTCAGTGTTTGTATAAAGATGTATAAGGGTGGTTTTTGCACCATCCCATCTAATGCGGTAGTTCACACCTAATTTAGTTAGTTAAAACGATGGCGCGTGTGTGTCGCTTGATTTATCGCGTCGAGAGTCCTTTAGGTTCAGTCCTTTGAGCGAGCTTTATTATTTATTAAACGGTCGGAATACGACGCAAGAAATATAGTTCATTTGGTGTGTTATGGGGATGAATTTGTGTTAAATATGCTCGTTTTCGCGCCGGATTACGAAAGATTACATGCAGTGCGTTTAGTTTAAGGAAAAATTGAAATAATTACGAAAGGATTATAGCCAGGATTATGAACTAAAACGATTTTAATTGAGAATTAAATTTTGTACAAATTAGTTTAACTAGGGGTTAGTAATAAATAATATTTAATTGATTTATTTAATGAAATATAAAATTTTAATTGGTTATAATCTTTATAGTAAACTTTAACCTCAAATAACTTTTTAACAATTAGTAGTAAAAATAAAATTCAAAAATTGTTTTGTAGAGAATTTAATTATAAACAAATAATAATTAAAACTTTTTCTTCTAAAAATTATATTCTGGAAAATATTTAATAAATTGTCAAAAAAAAATTTTTGGAAAAAAATAATTTTTTACTTTGACGTCAAAAATTTTTTATAAATAATTTAAATTGAAAAATTGTTTATAATAAAACTTATAAAGAATTTAATTCTTAATAATATTTTTGTTTGTTTATGTTTGAATCTCAACCGGAACAGAAAATATCCGTACTTTTGTCACGCAATACTTAAATTTATCTGTTATCTCAAAACATAACCTGAAACAAGAAAAAAACGCGCTGAGAATAGCACAATATTTCATATAATATTTTATGCAAAGCGCGTTTTCTGTGGCTTTGCCGTTTGTGAATTGTCCGGATTGATTTAGATGGCTCCGCGTGGCACGAGCGTGTTTAGCGCGCAAGAATTGCGGTGCGTGCGATGTGCAAATGGCGGCGGTGGCGCTCATTATTTATCGGGAAAAGAAATATAACGGAACATTGTATGCGCAATAAGCCGGGCCAATATCGGGAAAAACAAGTCGATCGACGGCGGCGGCGGCGGCACACAACGACTTTTTCCTTTCAGCGCCCGCCGGCCGTCGAAACTCTCCGGACAGGGAACAAATATGCGAATTACGAAATTCGCTTTATTTATGTGATGCGTTCCCGCGGGCTAGGATTTATCGATGGAATAAATTACCCACACGGCTACCAAGCTACCAGTCGGCGGCGAGCCCGTTTGTCACGAAACTAAATGTTTTTAATCGACAACGCGACACACACCGCGCCGGGGAAATTATTTTGTGAAATATTTATGTTTTCGGTTGTACAATTGCGATGGTTGCGCGTTTGTGTTGTGGTTAATGTTTTTCGACGTTATGCACGCAATAATTAATGGACTAAACAATTTTTAAAACGATAACTAATTGCCTTTAAATGTTTTATAAATCATTCACCCAAAAAAACTATAAATGTTAAATTTTATTTATTAAATAAATAAAAATTTAATTATACAAATATTTTTTAATTTTTTTTTCAATAAAATTTTATACTATTTATTAAATATCTCAAAAACTAATCATTCCACAAACAAAACAAAAACATATTATTATAGCTAAATAAATTCTCTAAAACTTTTACTAAAACAAATTTTTTGTACACCTCTTAAATATTAAGTTATTCACCCTCAAACTCAAAACATGTTTTTATTTGTTCTTAAATTGATTTTATGTGTTTTGAACAACAATATTTCAGAAACATTAAAATCTCAACAGAAAACAACATACTAAATATATTACCCTTGCATCCTTTCTAAATTTCCACCCTCGCATCTACTTCAACCATGCGTATTGGATTAATTAATAAAACATTAGGAGTTCGCATTGCACTGCTTTGTGTTTTAGAAGCAAACGACTAAACGTAAACAAAGCCGGAAAACACGACACACACACCTCTAGTACACACACCCCCGAAAACGTGTTGGGTGCTTTCCGGCGCTTTTCTGTTGCTTTACACCCCGTAAAGTGTAAACGCTACATGTGGGATTAGAATATTCGCAGTTGGTGGGAAATTTATGTTTTACTATCAAACAAAGAGTTATAACATTAATAAAAATAATAATAAACATTAAAATATACTTTAAACATTATAAAAATATTTTTTAAAAAATAAAATATAAGAAATTATTATTTTGTGTTTAAATATAACTAAATTTTTGGTAAAATTAATTTTAAGACCCTGTAACTTTTATAATTATTAATATAAATTAATTTTGTTAAAACCAAAATATTATTTACTTCACCCACAACAAATAATTACTTAACTATTTTTTTGTATCTACCCTCTAAGTATTTTTAAAAAATAAAAGAAATTTTTTTAATATTTAACAATTTTTTAATCTGAATTAAACTTTATGTTTCAATATCTTTTTTAATATTTGGTGTATCATTTTGAAATTTTTATACATTGTTCCTTATTTTATAACTAATCTGGTTTAAAAAGTTTGTGATTGTAATGTTAACACAAAATTTGCAATCCAAAATTTTGTAAAACACGTGCTAGAAAGTTTGTAAATATAAAGCGTAGTCGTAATTCGGATTTAAGCGAGTTTTATTAACCTCCCCTGGTGGTGCAATTGGAGTTTGCGGTAGTTCATTGGCAGCCAAACTAGCGGACCGCAAAACTAGCAACAATTCGCGCGAGTGCCCGGCGCCTCCACTACAGCTATAACGGCGCAGCGTCTATGCCGGTCGCGGTTCGATAATCCAAGCGCGTCTTCCTGTCTCCGTGTCTCCGCAAATCTAATCGCTGTTTGTGCGCCACAGCGACCGCCGTAATTACATCGACATTACGAGACACGTACGTTTATTGTGTCTCGAACTTGGACGCAACTTTTCATTACATTTGCTCGACTCCCGCTTGACTGGAAATTAAGAAAAACGGACCGAGACGCAAGCGATTCAAGTTGTTTGGATTTCATTAAGATCTCAGAGAAAGTTTTTAATTAATTGTATGAAAACTACATTATAGTCTATTATTTTTTGTGTTTTTAATTTTTGGAACCAAAAATTCCGTTTTCTATGTTAAGGGTTGAAAGTTTAAGTTTCAAAACTATAAGATTGCGCTAACCGAAAGTTTCTTTTATTCAAAACCCCGGATTTTGTGTCTTGTTTAAACTCGTCCTCGGATAACTAGCGCACGGTGGTCTGTGGCGGAGGCGCGCAAAACTTGTGCGAAAGTTTTACCAACCCCCATGCAATCTGGCGGCAATGCGGAATTGTTAAACTTCACATTTTATTTCATTTTTATTTTTTATGCTCAAAGCACTCACGCGTTTTTGAAGCCTCGTGAGCTTTCGTTAAGCTTTTCCTAGATTCTGCAAGCTTTCGCAAGCTTTCACCACATTGCGCACAGCGCTCGGTGAGCTTTTGCAATTTTTCCACTCATTGTGAGCGTTTTTGCGCGCTTCGAGGCTTCTTCACACCGGCACTGCCTACACAAACGTGATTTTAAAATGAATGAATGAATATCCAATGCCCCAAGGCCCTCAATGGTAACGTACGTCGAATGCAGGGACAGCGTTCAACAATTGACGGCGGCGGCGGCGCGGCGTCGACAAGAGATTGCAAATTGCCTTCGTTTTTTATCGCTTTTATTGCTTTTATTGCGCCCAGGGTTGAACGCAAGGGTTGCGCAAGGTTAAAGATGGGGTGTACAAAGGGGTGGGAAACAAGCAGGTTTTGGATTAACCACAATTGTTACTGAATTATTTGTGGATTTTCACATGTTTGTTAAGTTAAAATTTAAAAACTCAAAAATATAATTTTTGTTTCAATATTTTTTTTAAATATTAATATTAATTTTAAAAATTTATCGAAAATTTTATTTATTTACCCATTTAATGTAGTTTTTAAATATATAAACGATATTATTTTTAAAAATTTAGTTTAAATAATACAAGGTGTTTTATAAAAAAAATCATTGCTAAAAAATACTTTTTTTTAGCATTTTCAAAGTTTAAACATTTTTTAAAAATAATAATAATTTTTATTAAAACATATCGTAAAGTAGGTTTTATAGAAAATTTTATCTAGTTTTATATTGTTTAAACAAAATAATTTTTAAAATTTTAATTTAAAATATACGAAGTGTTTTATAAAAAAAATCAATTACAGGTAATTATATATTTTAATATTTTCAAAGTTTAAACATTTTTTAAAAATATTTTTAATAAATTTAAAATTTTATATTATACTCCACGTAATAACCTTGTTTCTAAAGTTTTTAAAACTACCCTAAAAATAGATTTAAAAAATTTATTTCACAGGATACAAAGTGTTTTGTTCTCTATTGTAAAACAATGTTCAAACTAAACGGCCAAAAAAAAATCTTATTACCGTTTTTATAATTTTTCCTTGAACAGCAGCGTCCACTTAACTTACGATAAAAATTTAAAAGTTATCGGAGCGTTAAAGCCATGCTTAAACGCTAGCCAAAAAGGTAAAAACGACGTGTCGCTAATACGCTTTTCACTCAACTCAACTTTGGGAGTCTTGAAAGTTTCAAGCCAACGCCGTCTATTCTTCGGTGTGCAATAACACCACTCGCTTTGTTCCTCGACTGTAGCACTAAACTATATACTAACGCGTGCCTTGAGGAACGTCACGCCGGGCCGACGACGAAAAGACGCCGACTCATTCGCGCGCCGACGTGAACGTTGCATGAAAATTGCCAACTAGAGATAAGTAGCAACGACGGGCAACACGAGGAACAAGGCTTTCTTTACATTCACAACAAAATAGCTACACCGTTTTCGGTTTACTACGCTGGCATGTGCAGTTTCACGCTCGACGAGGTCGGCGGCATTTGCTTTTATTCGCACGTCGTGCTCGTCTAGTTAACATACTCGTTTCAACGTAGCGTCATTGTGTGGAGGCGCCGGGCAAAAACAAAAATTGCGTTTAACTTGACGACAAGTGGTGTGATATTTACTTTCTTTTTTTCAACACATAAAACACTAATTTTTTTTGTATTGTACACTATATTTACATTTTAAAATTTAAATATTCCACAGTCACAAAGAGAAAATTTTTGAACAAAAAAAAGGAAAAACCTAAAAATAATATTTTTTTAACTCACTCCGTTTTTTTGCGAAGAGTGGAAAAAAATGAACGTTTACGTGTCGTACAATGTGTTAATAAATTTTTCACAAAAAACTGTAGCAATGCTTTGCGTCGAGAAGAACACTCGAGGGAGGTGTTTGGAGGAAACGCAACAAAGGACAATAAAATGATGAAATTACGAGCGCAATGTGTGATAAAAATGAGTTCAAACTGAGAATTTGCGTGTTTGCTTAAAGAAACAAAAAATACTCGTCTTAGAATTGCGTTGAATATTGGGCAAAATACGATATTCGGAGGTGGAACGTATTTGAATGTATTTTGACGAAATTAGGGTATTACATTTATGAATTAAATTATTCACAGTCTGTAGGAATACAACAAGACTATATTGTATCTGAACTTGATTAAATTGATGTAAAACGACGTAAATTGCAAATTGAATTTGCGTTTTATTAAATTTTTTGTTTATGAAAAAAATGATAAATGTTTAAGTAATTATTAAAAATATTTTTAAACATTTAAAAAACGTTTGATATATTAAAATAATATAACAATATATTGTAGATTTTATTTTTTTTTACAAAATTAAAATTAAAATTTTATTTTACAAGATACAGAGTGTTTAGTAAAGGGTTTCAAAATTTTTGTGGTGTTTTTTTTTTTATTTTAAAGTTTAAAGATTTTTAAAAAATATTTTTAATAAATTTAAAAACAACTATTATATTAAATAATTTTAATTTGTTATTTAAGTTTTAAAAACTTTCAACAAAAATATTTTAAAAATTCTAATTTAGAAGATACAAAGACTTTTGTCAATAAAAAAAATCAAGACATATTTTTCAATTTAAAAAATATTTACATAACCGATAAAATGTCATGGAAAAAGAAAATGGAAAAACCGTTTTTGAACTAAGTGGTTCTCAATGCTTTCATCCTCTTATGAAAAACTTAAAATCAGCAAGAGATTCGAATCACAAAGATATCTTTTCGTTGGTGTAAGTATTGAGAAAATACGAATATTTACTTTTCGATTTTCACGCGCTTTGAAAATCTGAAAATCTGGAAAACTTATGATTTTGCATCATGCCTAATCCAGCGCAAGGCGCAAATAATACGCGTGCTTTGGCGCTTCCGGTTGCAGAGTTAAATGGCTTTTTAACTTTATCACAAGAAAGAATGAACGAAATTCGGAGGAAAATTTCAAGATTCATTCAACTTAACAATGACTACGCATCGATTCGGTATTTGCTATGCAAAGTGAAGTTTGAGTGTTAAAAAGTTACGATTACAAAAAAAAGCATAAAGCGCAGACGTACGCTGAAGACCTTAATGGACGTTAAGTTGCCTAATAATAAGGGGAATAAATGTTTACACAGCTATTTAAGAAAAAAAAAAGTTTTAATGATAAATTTTAGCAGTTTAGTAAAAATTGGATTTATTTTTTCTTTTTTTTATAGAAAAAAAAAACAATAATAAAAGTTTTGATTATCAAGATTCAATAGATTTCATTTCACAAAACAATTTATTAAATTACCACTCATGCCGCATGTGGGGAAATCGATTCTGTGCTCTTGTAAGAATGAGAAATCCACCCGTCTATCACAATGCCTCTCAAAGGAAACAACAGCGGTCGGCAATTTATCACGTTCCTTCATTCAGCGGCGCCATAGTTAACAAAGTTATTTTAACGCGAGTTGTCTTATCTTTGATGCGTTCTTACTCATGACAGGAAACCGAAACTCGAGAGTTTCTAAGACTCAACTCGAAACTGAAGCGCTGTAGTCAACATCCAGCTGCTGAATTTCGAAACACATTTACATCAATAACATTTAACTGTTTACCAGTTTAGTAAACGCAGGAAATATTAGCGAACGAAGCGGTCGAAGCAGATTCAGAAGATTCAAGAAGGAATAGAGTGGAGGCGCCGGGATTTGTGTGAGTGCCTGCTCCTACTCTCACTGACCGATACGAGTTTAGATTGCGCGGTTGAGATCATGCTGTAACAACATGTGTTTTACGGCCCAAGTGAGGATGCACAGTTGGGGCGGTTGTGGGTGCAAGGGTGTGAGCGCGGTCATGCTCCAACGATCGCTCACTCGAGCGTGCTGGACCGGAGAGTCTGGGATCGTTCGCGCGCATAAAACCGATGTCGAAAGTGACCGTTCGAGTGTTAACTTGGAATTATATTGCTTTGAAAACTGAAATAAGATTGTAAATAAAATTTACGAAAGTAAGAATGATACAAGTTGAAACAAGTTTGAAGACTTGAAATTGAAAGTTTTTAGTTTGACAGCGATTTACTCCATAACTATTAAAGTCACAAAAAAATTTGTTAAATAAAAAAGTTTTAAAATTTAATTAAGAATTTATAACTTTAAAGATTTTATTAATAACTTTAATAGTTTATGAGATATTTACATTTATAGAACAAAAAAAAATTGTAAAAAATTTTTAATTTTTAACTTTCATCTTTAACATCAATTATTTACATAAATAAAAATATGTGAAAAAATTTATGACAATAAAAAAGTTTCTAAATTTAATGCTTTGTAATTCGGTGTTTTGATCATGTTTGTATCATAATTCTCAATGGAGATATCCCTAATTTAACGACGTAGTAACTTTTTATTAAAAACTTTAGTACTCAGTCGATAAATCGTTAACAAATTGCGCGCTCGTAAACGACACAACAGCAAACAGAAAACAGAAAATCTACAAGCAACAATCGTAAAATGTTAACACACATCGAATCTATCAATCCACTTGTGCGCCATGAACGTTTTACGTCGCTATCTGTCGTCACGTTAATTATTCACGCTCGAGCGCAAAATGTCGATTTATGACTGAATTGAAAATCGACACGCAAATCAACAATACGCTCTGTTTGTTTTGTTATTTTTTGTATATTGTTTGCCCGATATCAATCACTAAATGATTTTATTTATTCCATTATGGAAAAATTATGATTTTAATAATTCATCAATATTTTCATTGTTTGCCTTAGTTTTCATGCAGGAAACATGATTAATATTGGTTTGCAATTACATACATAATAAATAAATTAAAATTAAATTTCAGTTTTAAATGTATGTACAAAATGAAAATTTATTTTTTGTTTTATTCCAAAAAAATAAATTTACAAAAAAATAATTTAACTGCGTTTTAATCGGCGCAATTTCACATTAATCTAATTTGTGTTTATATCAGCAATAAACTGGCAAATGCTGCGTAATTAGTTTGTCAAAGTTTGTTTGTTTGATAGCGATGGCTCCAACGCATTTAAAACGAGCTTGTCGCTAGTTTCTTTGACTCGAGAAGGAAAATCGGAGAGTTTCGTTTTACCCTTCTGATTTCAAACACGCCCGCAACATCCACCCGCAGGAAAACTTTGTCGTAACGCACTGGGAACGTAGTACGCGTTTAGCTGTTGCAAGTACTTCCCAGAAAGTAGGATGTAGCGACGTCGTATGTGGTGGAAAGCAATTTTCCAGATCGCCAACTGACTGAAAACGCCTACACAAAAATTCGTAGAGTAACTTGAATTGTAATAATGCTAGTAAATTTTATTCAGTGTATGAAATATGCAAAAAAAAATTTTTTTCTACGATTAATAGTACCTGAGATAATTGGATTTGAAATAATTTAAGCCCCGCCCACTCAGGCGAGTTTAATTGGTCAAGAACAAAAGCTACAAAAAACATTTTTTAAACCATTAACTAATAATAATAATACTTTCTAAGTAAAATTTTGTCGTTAACTTATGATTTTACTTAGACCAATTAGAAGTTAGTTAAGGGGCGGAGCTTAAAAAACTTTAATCTTAATTATCTCCTAAACTAATTGAGTTTAAAACTTAATTCTTTTTGTAGTTTTTATCAAACTTTTTACTTAATCATTGTTTTTAGTTTATATATTGTTTATATATTATTTAAAAAAAAAATTCTACTTAGGAATGAAAGTTTTTTTATGTAATTTTTTTGTAAATATTACATTAGATCAGAATTTTTTTGTCTTAAAGTTTTCGAACTTCTTAAACTTTTTTGGCAACTCTCGTCTAGCATAATCGCGATGATTCGAAAGTCTCGTTACGACGGGGGTGCTCGGCGAAAGCGACCGAATCCGAAGCAGCAGAAAAGTTTAAGTAATTAGAAAAGCTTTTCATTCCCGCAAAGCTCGCGTCTTTATTATATGCCATTGTCCACCAAGTCGACGCAAATTAATGTCAAAAAAAATTCAACAAAAATTGAACCAAAAACCCACCACCCAGTTACACCAACTTTTCTTTTTGTCAATTATATTTTTTTACAAAAAAAAGAAAAAAAAAATATTACTGATGAGTTTTGGCATCTCAAAATATTCAAACAAAATTTCTACTTTGTAGCACAACCCAATTTTTTTTAATTTAAAAAAAACTAAGAAAATCTAAAAAAATTTTTTTTTGGAAATTTAACAATTTTTGATGTAAAAATATAAAAAAACGTAATTTTTCGAAATGTGAGAATAAATGTCGTCCTAGACGTGCCCGTGAATCTTTCCCCGTCGCTTTGTTGCCATTAATCGTTCCATAAATCACATTAAAACAGCGCGCACTGCTGATAGGATTATCTCTTTATGAATGGCGTGACCTTGGCACAAAATTCGTCTTCCGGTGTTTTTTTGGTCTTCTAAACCTTTTTTTTTCACCAAAAAAAAATATATTACCGTTTCAATTAATTATTCTGTTTGAGTCCGTTCAAAAACGAATTAAAGAAAAATAACGTGTTTGTTCAAAGAGCAAAGTTTAATTGTTTTTCAATGAAAGAGAAATGTAAAGTGAAGCAAACATTTCGTTTGAATTAACATTTAATTACGTACTACAAGGTCACACGAGGCGACGCCGATGCCAAACGACGCACAACGCCCCCTTGCGATTAATGCGTAATTAATGCAGAACATTTCCAACTCGTGTTTCCGAATCGAACGTGTAATTGAATTCGTGAGTTCGTGAATTCTCTTAATTGCTATCAAGTCAACTAAAAATTAATTAATCCTAACATTTAAAAATTAATTTTTAAAAAATGTGTTAACCCTTAAAACTTATTTTTGTTTTTGTTTCAAATTTTTAGCTTCAATACTTTTCGAGATAATGTGAGATAAAGTTTTTTATGCTCCGCCTATTTGCTTTGACGTGATTGGTTGAAACTTTAAACCTTAATAACGTTGTTGTTTTTAGGGGAATTTAAAAAAATCAAAAACTAATCAATATAGAATGTTGATATCGTTACGAAATATCACCTTGAAAGTTAATTAGTTCATATAATATAAATCAAATTAGTATTGCGTTGGTTTGTCAAACAAACATACGTCATGTAAAGTATTAAACGACATGACAATACAATGCTTGTAGTATTCATCGTGGTCGTATGAAGAATCTTTACGCGCTCGCGAGATTGCGTTGAAACTGCGAAACTAATTAAATTACTCATTAATTAAACGGAACGACAAGTGGATATCACAATAGTTTGCTAACTTTCAGCGCTTGAGTTTGCACACATACACACACATACACAATTAGTGTGTAAACTCCCCAAAGCGTCAAGAGTAAGCTTGATGAAAATTGAAATTGAATTTAATTTTCAAAAATTAAATATTAATTTCATAATTAAAATAATCTTGCATTTTAATTATTTAATTTTTAAAACCTTAAAAATAAAATAAAAAAAATTTTAAGGGATGAAAAATTTTAGGGGTTGAAATTTTTTTTTCTACCTTGTGTAGTTTTTGACGTAAATATAAAATATTACAAATTAAATGCTAGCAAATTTAAACGAAAACCACTGTGAATGGATGAGAAATTGTGTAATTTTCTAAAGGCGCGAATTTATCCCCGAGAACGGGGAAAATTACAGCGCGCCCTCCGAGCAGGTGCACAATTTGTGGACGTTTTATTGTGCAGTTTATGACATCGCCTATTACGTGGCTCGCGCACCACACAACTTTTCCAACTGCTTCTTCAGCGGCAGAAAAGTCTTGGCTACCTAGGAAAGGGTGGAGAATAGGAGATGGGCGGCGTACAAGTGCCATATTACAATCGCCATATTTTTCCACCAGTCGGCCCCGTCGACGCAATCCAATGCAGTGGAACTAATATGCGGGCACACCGCAATCGCCGAATGAAAATTGCGGAATGAGACGTAATGAATGAACGAACGCGCGCAATTTCACAGCATCGTGCACATTCCACATCTTAATTCCCCACCAAACCATCATACTCCCTTACAACCCTTAATGGTACGTGCATTAAACGATATTAGTTTTCTTCAAAACCAGAACATTTTTATCGAAAAACTTAGGAAATGCAATAATATTAATGTTTTGACTTTATTTAAACAATTTTTTAAACAAATTATTTTTATGTTAAATTATTATTTAATTGATAACTTAGGGTTTTAACTAATTTTTAGTGAAAGAATCATATTTTTATCTTTACTGGTTTGGAAGATATTTAAGTTTAAAGTTTTAAACGCTCCGCCCATTTAGTTAATTTTTATTGGTCGTAAAGCCACGCCTTTTAATCTAATAGGTCAATCTTAAAATCTAAATAACTTTGGTATTATTAATAATTTTAAAATTCTATAAACGTGATTTAATTCAAATTGAAAGACTCAATAATCCTGAAAAATGTGCATTATCCTTGATAGTTCTTTTTATCCTTACAGTCCTTATTTCAATGAAAACCCACGAAAAACACATTTACGTCCAAAAATTCTGGCACCCACAAACCCAAAAACGTAAAACCAATTTTATCGCAAGCTGACGATGTCGTCCACGTCGTCCTAGTCTCTATATCGACAGGACGATCTAACCGTAGAAACCGGAAACCGCATGCACTCACGATAATGTGATAACCATCGTTTTGCGCGCACCGATGTGTTCTTGTGCCTGCGCCCGTCATCAACATCGACAAATCAATTTATGTGCGCAAAGGATCATAAAGGATAATAAAATCTGCCACGTTCCGTCCATCGACGCCGATCGGCCATTAACGCTCGTGCCCCGTCACACGAAATAAAACACGCATTGCCGCCACCGCAGAGCGAATAAAATTTTATGACCGCTTTCACAGTGTGCATCCTTCATCTTTCATTCCTCGTTCACGTCCAGTGTGCGTTAAACTTTAATGTTTTAACGTTGTCATAATTTTGCGGTAATAACGAAATTCACAAATTTAGCAACCGAAAAATTTTATTTCTACTCAGCATTGTCAGTTCGGTTCAGAATTTAGTTGAGCTTGAATCCAATTCGTTACTCTGGTCGCATTCGGTTTGCCTGGACAATTCCAAGGACGACATGACGTAAGGATGTAAGGAATGTTGTGTAAACGCGGGAACAAAGCCATTGTCCTGGCTTGTTTACTCGCACACGGAGCGCGACGCAAACAACTCGCAGACGAATTGCGTACCATCCTGATTCAGGATTTGGCAATAAAAAAATCGTAAATTTTTTTTCTCCTCCGCACACACGATAAACTGGTTTTTAAACATTTTTTTACATATCATAAAAAGTTACTACCCACAAAAAAATAAATCCTCAATCCTTAAAATTCCTTAAACTTAAAAAAAAATTTTAGGTCCTTATAATTTTTTATTGATTTAACCACTACACCAAAACTACAACTGTAAAAAAATTAAATTTGTATCTTAAAAAGTCTCAGAGTTATTATTTTTTTAAAGTTTCTCATGCCCCGCCCATTTACTGATTTCTGATTGGTCCAACTTCAAACTTAAATAACCTAGTTAAAAATTAAAAATCAAAAAAAGTTATAACGTATTTCTAAGACCAAACACATTACATTTATTTTATATGGTCCTTAAGTGTCCTTTTTTTTCTGGTAGAGTCCTGTGTCGCAATTTAGGTTTTTTTTGTTGACGGAAATGAACTTGTGTCTTTTCATGCATTTCTTGGAAGTTGGCAATTCTTTGTAATCAAAGCTTGTACGCCGAATGCGAATCGCTTCATTAAGACGGACAAAAACGAACAGTAGCAGAAAAAAGCACACGACGACAACAAAGAAATTACTTTATAAGAAATAATTAGCTTGATTATTTTACGAAGACATTTCTTACAATAAAAAAAATTACGAACTAAGAAATCTCTCAATCTTTGTTAAAAAGTTACAATTTTTTTTTTATAAACCTGATAATTCTTAACTTTTTACCCAAAACTTAATTTTATTTCAAAGATTTTAGAATTAGTTCCGAAGATATTTAATTTTAAAGTTTATAGGACTCCGCCCATGTGCTACAACTTCATTGGTTCATAGACCACGCCCCACTCTATAATTGGTTAGAATACTATTCTAAATAACCCGCGTAGTTTTTATTCAATTTAAAAACTTTAAACAAATTTATGTAATTTACAACCTCCTTAATCATCTCCAAGTACATGTTATCCTTGAATGCTAAATCCTGTGAGATTTAAGGATTACATACGCATAGAAATATGTATTAGCTCGTTTAAATTCAGACCGAGATTACGCAACTATCCGGACATCCGTTCGGTGCAGCTAAAGTTGAAAGTTTCAACTCGACCTGTCAGGTCCCAACAGGATATGTGTATGAAGTCCTGGCTGATAGGCCGCCATTAAGTTTTAATGCGGCTTCAAAGCGTTAAAGCGTCCAGGCCTCAAAAGGGCTGTCAATACGCTGCTAATATGGCCGCAACATCCGACACCTTCGCATCCCACCCCACACCTCTGCTTGTAACAACAAGAGAATAGATACGTGGTCCTTTCCGACATTGCGCCGAGTCCTTGGAGTCCTTCACCGGCACTCAGTACGTTTCTAGTTCCAGTTTTAGTTCAGCGGCTTGAAATGCCAAATTGAATTCGAAAGTTTAAATTTCATATTCGGTTTCAATTCCTGCATTTTATACAGGATGTTAAAAATGTTATTAAAAAGGACTGAATACTTTAAAAACTGAAATATAAAATTTAAGTTTTTTGTTTGTTTTAGTTTATGAGTTATTTAAGTTTAAAGTTTTTTATGCTCCGCCCACTTGGTTGTTTTTCATTGGTTTACGTACCATTATGGTTTGGAAGAAAACAAAACTTGTTTAATTTACCGCCGATGTAGTCTTAAAGTATATAACCTCTTCAAAACTAAAACTAAAACTTATATTCTGGAAGCTTTCGAAGCTTTGGAGATCCTTGAGCAGCAGTAATAGCAATAAACAAACGCGTAAATGTAGCAACGGCCACAAATCCTGTTTACTTTTATTGCGCTATGCCCCTTTCGCACATAAAAGCCGAATAAACGCCTTGCGCGCTCCTGACTCCTGATTACACTCGCGCGGTGTTTTTTTTTCGTTTTCCACGAAAACGTTTTATTTCTGACGAGGATTTTTATGAAAGTTACCAACACCCACAACCGCGCACCCACAAAAAGGACTTAATACCAGGCTCAGTAGAGATAATTAGAAATGAGCGTGTAAAAATTGCATAAAATATAAAAAACAACAAACATAAAAATATATAAAATAAAATAAAAATTATTGCTTTATGTTTCAACAAAAACATGGTCAATAACATACAAAACATAAATGTTTTTTGTTTTTTAAAATCCTATAATAAATACCGAAGTTATTCAAGCTTAAAGTTTTTTATGCTCCGCCCCCAAGTCAACTTACTATTGGTCGATTTTTAAACCTTAATAACTTCTGTAAATTTAAATTTTTTTTAGAAATTTTGAAACTTTGAAACTTAATTTGACTAGTTAAAAAGTTGTAATGAACTACCCCTAATTTTGTAAAAAAAAAAGTTAACCCCCTCAATCGTTATTCTTATTCACGAAGTTTATTCTACGACTAAACTAAGTCTAAACTCGAGTGTCTAAACTTAAAACGCATTTCCATAATTTCGTTGAATGTTGCGGTTTTAGGGGTGCGTTTTAGGGGTGCGTTTTAGGGGATGTCGGCGTATATGATGCGGAAAATGATGCGGTTTCACACGCAATTTCCATAATGCTTACGAGAGAAAAGTATTATTTACATTTTCAATTTGGCTCGTTTGTGGCGCCGCTCGGGGGGGATGATGTCGCACAACAAAAATGCTAAATTTCAACCTAAACACGTGGAATGTAAACGATATGCAAAGATAGAAACATGTCGACTAATAACGTATCATATTCATGAATAATAATTTTATGTTTTAAGATTGTTCAAATAAGGGATGAAAACATAAAAAACATAAAACGGAAATATTTCAATTAAAAACACCTAGAAAAAAAAACATAAAAATTTTGACGTTTTTAATTTAATTAGTTGTAGAGATATTTAAGATTTAAAGTTTTTAAGCTCCGCCTCTTCAGTCATTTGTGATTGGTCCAAGTTTAAACTTCAATATCTCTGGTAATAATTAATATTTTTAAAAAATTCCAAAAGTTCTGTGTGATTTGTTCACACATCTATTGGACTTCTTTTTAAAAATTTTAAAATTTATATTTTAAATTTTAAAAATTTTTGGTTGATGTCAAACACTTTTTATGTTTTGGATTCATATTCTAGTCAAACCATGCGCAATGACATGCTATCAACATCAACATGAGTTGTTATGATAACATTGGAAAATGGTGCATGGTCGACAATGAACTAGCACGGGTGGGAAATTGGTGGGTTTGGTCGTTGGACGAATGCGATGCTTGTAATCTCGGTGGAAACAACCGAACACAACGCGCGGCGCTCGGGATGAATGCGAAATCAACCAATCGACCAAAACGCCAGTCCCAAGTCTCGTTCGAGGTAAGGTAAGGTCAATGACGCATCGCCGATCGGGCGTGACGTGAATAACGATAACAACTGACCAGCCCTTAACAAAAAAAAATATTTTCCTTTGTTAATAAAACACTGTGTACCAAGACTACGTTAAATACATTCGAAAATATTGACACACATAACAGTTACAGCTTCGTAACGTGTTAACCAATAGAAGTAAGTGGGCGTGGTCCGCACCAATCAAAATGAACAAAACTCAATTTGTGGATGTTTCTTAAACTAATAATGATAAAAAGTAAAAACTTTCACCAAAAATTTGCAAATATTAACTAACTAAACACTTATAGCTGAGTAAAGTATTAACCAATAGAAGTAAGTGGGCGTGGTCCGGACCAATCAAAACGAACAAAACTCAATTTGTGGATAATTCTTAAACTAATAAAGATAAAAACTTAAAATTTTCAGCAAAAAATTTATAAAACAAACCCCTCCCTACTCTTACCCTAGGTAATAAAAAAACTTTACGGTAGCATCGTTTTTTCTGCTTGTTTTTTGTTTAAATAATAAAATTCAAGCGAAGAAACGCTAAATTAAATTATTTTAATACAACAAATAATTTTTAATTTCCCTATTGTGCGTACAAAACGTGTTTTAATTATTAAACTTTTGAATGGAAAGTATGCCTTCCAGAAAAGTTGGAGGAACAAGTTGTCGGCTGTTTACATTTACCCTCGCGCCTGATATTTTCCCCAACTTTCTAGCAGCGTGTTTAAGCGTGTTTAGCTTTTTTTACGGCGTAAATAACGACCCGATCCAGCGGGGGAATAAAACTTCAGAGTGTAGGAAATACACGCGTCCCGCCAGCATTTATCGTCCCGTAGCGGGACGTCCCGAAACGCACCCCCGAGGCCTTCCGCAAATTAGTCACCGGCGAACGCGCAAATCTCACAACTGATTATCATTCGATACCTCCCCCCCCTAAAAAAAAACAAATAAATAAAATACTGAAGATCACACTACCCTTAAAAACAACAACTAACATAACAACAATAACAATTAAAAACATATTTATTGAGAAATTAATTAAATTAATAAATGTGTACATACAATGATAATAATTACACCAATAAATTTTAATTAATCAATAAATATTGTGGACCACTTTGTTTGAAATAATATGCTTGCTCATAAATAAATATGTTTATGAGCAACTTTATGCAAATAGAATTAATTAATTTGCTTTGGTAATTAGGTGCTTAATTATTAATTGTGTGGTAATTGATTTGTTTATGTCGGCGGTTATTATTACTGAACGATGTGCTTACATATGCCAAATTTTAATTAACTAAATTAACAAATTTTTGCACCCTCTACTGAAAATCTACGAATGTGCAGTTTAATTTAATTTAATTTTAACTTAATATAATTAAAAATTACTTACTTTGTGCTTTTTCTAGTAGGTTAACATAAATTTTAACTTTGCAAACACAAATAATTATAAACAAACACATATTCGTAAATTAATTAATTAATAATAAGTTATAAATAAATTAAAGTCGAAAAAAAACAGAAAACAAAATACAGTCACAAGAAAACAAAACAGGTAGCTTGATTTTCAACACAAATGTTTGTTTTGTTTTGTTTTTGACGGTTTTACTCTGTTGTTTTACTACTCATATCAATAACACTTTTGTTTTTTAGAGTTTAGAGTTAAATAAAAATCATAGTAAGCTAGGAATTAAAACAAACACATCAAACAAGCTGTTGTTTTAAACAGTAGTTGTTGACTTTTGAAAATAAACACAACAGTAATTTAGTGTTTGTCAGACGAAGCGTTTTTTGGTGAGTTTATTGTTCAATTATATCACTAAATATATTTTTTATTTTAATTTAAAGTTAACACAAGATAAAAAATTTAATTAAAGACATTTTATCGTTTGAAACAATCAAATCGATTAATAATTACAAAAGTTATTTATGTTTAAAGTTAAAAAAAGGTTGTAAGGGTTGAAATTGTTTGTTATAAAACTGTAATTATCTCAATTATTTACTGTCCGTATTTAATAATTTCAAAAATACTTTATGAAACAATTATTTGCTTTTATGAAAAATATAAAACCAAAGCGTAGAATTTATAATTATACAAAGTGTTTAATGAAATCTAAAACATAAATTTAAAAAAAAAACTAATAAATTTGTAAAATCTATTAAACCACCCTAAGATTACATTTTAAAAAAAGTTTAAATTCACTTGTATCGCTATTTATAGTTTCAATTGCTTGAAATTGGGAATTAATCGCCAATAATCGTAAATTTTCGATTTCTGTTGCGGTTTTTCCCGCTGTTGCAATGGTGGTAGTCTACTCGCGCCCGTGGTGAAATCGCATCAAGGTGTAATAAAACCCTGGCACTAATATACCAACTTTGAAATTCCCAATTCACTCATCCCTCTACCTACTACCCCTTTGGCTCATGCGGCGGCATTCGTACCGGTTTTCAGTTTCACATCGCGAGTTTTCAATTCCGGGCGCTCACAAAGCCACAAAACCGCCAAAAGTGTACACCTCCTCGCTTTATTTTACTCCACTCAATTCCGCGAGACTATACTACTATACCACCCCCTGTACCCAATCAATTGATTTACGATTTTCTATAGTTTTCCTAGTTTCCGCGCATCGTCCGCTCTTCACCGCAGGCAACTCGATGGATTATTTCAGTTTATTGCTTTGTGTAAATTTTAGGGGTGAGGATCATAAATATTTTATATGACAATTTTCAAAAATTCATTTCAAACTTTAATTTTTGTTGTTATTACAATGATTCTTTTGTTATAAATGTCAAAATATGAATTAATATGAAATTGATTTGATTATAATTCTAATTAACTAAAATGTCAAGCGTCAATACGTCAGTGTCGGTGTGCTTTTAACGAGTTATTATTACTCCTAATTGAATTATTGTACTTAACCAAACGCCGACATCGACAACCCGTTCATCCCCGCAATTCATGCGTCACAAACAACTGGTCGGCGAGTGAATTGCGTGTGAATTGTGCGAAATGTGTGCGGCATCGAAATACAAAACGTGAGTGTGATCAAATTTAATCGTGCATTGCCAAACTGTGAATACAATGCGTGCACTACAAATACGTTGACTGTATGAATTGAAGGGTTGAAGAGGGTTTTACGTAAATGGAATGACGGCCGGTGTAAGCGCGTCAAAAATTATGACAAATGTCCGCGATGGCGGCAGTATTACAAATTGTCGAATATGTGTCGTGCAAATGAAGTACGCGATAATAACACACAATCATCCCCTAACTACAGGGTGGAAATTATTTACCAAATTTTGAGTGCACATAGATTCAAACACTTTAAATTTATACTAAAAAATTTACACTTAAAAATATATTTAAATTTATGTGAATTATAAAAAAATTTAATTATGACGTCACTGTTACCCTAAACTAATTTGTAATACATATGGTGAGCGTTAAAAAGCACTTAATTAAAACGTGAAACTTTAGATCGCGGTGGGTGTGTGTGTGTAATTTGGAAACTATTCGGGGGTAGTTTTTGTTTTTGCGGTCCTTTTCGTCCTGCAATCGCATTTTCCATGCACTTTGGTGAGTCACAACGACGTAGGCATAAATTTCGTGGCCAAAAGTTCATACCGGCCGCAGCAGCAGCAGAAAACCGGTTGGAGTAATTCGTCCTGGCAGGTCCTGGTCGGAGTTCTACTTTTCAGTTTCCACTTTACGAACGTCGGCGTTTGGTGGTGCCGAGGTGATTTATATCTATCGAGTGGCGGATGCGAATGAGGAGCAGCGCACACGCAGGAATAAGGATGCAAAGACGCACAGGCAAGCACGAGGGATGGGTTTTGAGAAAGCTTTGGGACGCAAAAGTCGTTCGACCCTAAAAACTTTACGCCAGCGCAAAAGTTTGTCAATTAATAATCGGCCTTCCTCAATCATCATATTCCAAAGAGCGTTAGTATGTTGAGAAAACTAAGCAATTCGGTTAAGTCTACAAACTATCCTGCGACACTCAAAAAAAAAAACTAAAACCACAAAGAAAAAACTAAATTCGCTTGGTTTTTATTGTTATTTATTAATATTAAATACAAAATTAAATTTTGAAAATATTGACGTTTAAAACAATAAAATAGGTTAAAAACTACCGAAGATATTTAAGTTTAAACTTTAGGGGTGGAAAATCCTTGATTATAAAAACTTAAATAACTCTGTTATTTATTGACCGATTTTAATAATTCTAACGATTTAAATTAATATAAATCTTTAAGTTTTTACTGATTAAAAAATTAATTAATATACAAAGTGTTTAAAATAATTAAAAATAAAAAACCTAAAAAGTTTATATAGAAATATAGTTATAAAGTCAATGCAGCAGCCAAAAATTCCATGATCAATAAACTCATATACAGGAAAAACAAGTTTTTATTTGGCGATATTTAGGTCATCGATGCGCAAAACATTAAAAGCTTTTGGGGTGCGTTGCGGGGTTGAAGTTTTCAAAAGCATCAAATTTACCACTATTTGTAAACATGATGCTACAACAACACTACACACTATTTGTTATTTATATTTAAGTTAAATATAAATAAATAAATATACAGGGTGTTACAAAAAAATTTCATTTTAAAATTAAAACAAAGTTTTTTTAAATTAAAATTTTAATTTTGAAAATTTTTCCAAGGGTAGAACTTAAGCGTTTAAGGGATCGAATAGGAAATAAATGAATTTGTTTGTTGAAAATGAAGAAAACAACATGCGAACGCCGTTGAATGCTCGTGTAATGCGCTAAGAACCAAGAAATGTTGACATTGATGGAAGATTGCACGAATTTCCTTCTAGCGAATTTTCTTGCTGCGCTTCATCTCAGGGGCGCAAAAGCGCAAATGTAATTGCGATCCATAAATCAAAATCAGTTCAAAGTACACGCATACTTTTGTTCTGTTTTGTGTTATTAAATGAAAATATTTAATCAAAATTAATTTTTTTGTCAGAATTATTTGGAATTTTACGCGTCAATTTTTTCTTTTCAATTAAAACTTAACTATTTTCAAGCAAAGTCCTGTAAATTGAACTTGACAGTGTAATCCTTGCACGCTCACTTTTCTGGGATAACTGGGAATAAGAGAATAGTTTATGTTCGTTTCGTTTAGGGCGCAATTGCAATTATACGCCATATAGCCTGCCAGTTTATCCCGTCGCAGTCGATGGCGCTGTGTGCGCGCGTCGCGACGCTGCTCTGTGACATGTTAATTACGTTTATGTCGCGTCGCGTCCTGTCTCAATGTTTATGTCTTGTGGTAGTACTTTCAAAAGCCAACGACAGCAAGACTGTAAATGAAAAAATATATATGCAGTGATTATTTACACCCTTAACCAAAATTACCAAAAACGGGTTTTAAACAAAATGCCTTTATTTTAATGTATTTTGTTGGATTTTTGGTGTTTGTATGCTTTTGTATTGTATTAAATCCAATTCGGTCATTCAACGTTGTTCATTTCATCCCCAAGCATATCCCGGTGCTGTCAAATACAGAAACTTATCTCGGCCGACCACATTCGCGTACAAGCGGGTACTCATCAATCAAACAATTCGTGCACCTCGAGAAACAAACGGGCGGCGAGCACCAGAAGGCCAAGAGTACTAATAGAGCTTTCGAGAGGTGACCAACGTATACGCCATTGTCACCCCGTCGTCGGCGTCGCGCCGCCAAAAAGCTCATAACTCGCGTGCAACGCTCGCCGCCCAGGCACGTACATTGTACATTTCCGTCACATAACAACGAGACGCGCTGAGAGACATTGCAATATCCTGCTTCTAGTTGGAATTTTGTAATTTTGATACCGCAAGGTAAACCTGGTTAAAGTTTGCTGAATATTTTTTGTTGGTTGGGGTAAAAATTTTGCGTATTTTTAACTTTAAGTATAAATATTTGTATTCTTGTATTTGAAAAAATATTCCAGCATAAATTCCTTGACGTCGGACAGATGTTCCGCCTCGTTTTACTCGACAGGACTCCGCCTGATAGTCCTGATAGTAGCAAGAAGTCGTAATGTTTGATATTTCTAGCCAAGTTTTCTTGGAATTTGAATTTTGAATAAACTTTTTGCTGATGCTAAACGAGACGTCTGCGAACGTCTGCAAACTTTTAGTTCAGAGTAGAAACATTGACGCCTGAACGGGGTTGATATCTTTATTTGTCAATTTTTATGAAAATAAACAAAA